>VDFB02062994.1:0-120812 GCA_007258455.2 Sequoia sempervirens
AGCAACTAAATGAAGTGAATGGACTTTGATTCTTTATGAGTTGCATTGCTTTATGCATATGTGTTGGATAGAGGCCATCTAATGTGGATATTACTTATGTGTATATAATTTGACCCCAAGACTGATAAAATAATTGTAGTGTAATGGATCCCCTTGAGGTAATCTAGCTAGATTGACTAGATGAGGGTGTAAACCCTTTAGACAATATGTTTTAGATCAACGTTCTAGTGCTTTCTAATGTCACGATGTTGAACTAAGATTAATACAGGAACTAACTTCTTAGCATCACAACTAGGGTTGAGCAAGGGACTTTGTGAGGGCATAGGTAGATGACATCTTAACATAGCTTGTCGCCTCATCCTAAGGTGATCACCAAAATTGTAAAACCTATGAACCATTTATAGATAAGTTTATCATTGCTCCAACATGACATGAGTCAAGGAATGTGCTCTACATCATTTGGTTAACCGACTTTCACTAGTAGCATGCAAGTGATAGATGCTAGTAGCTACATGATTTCATACGGTTTAAATAGGCTTTCACTAGTTTCATGTAGGCAATAGATGACAATATTTACCCATAAGTGTGTTTTTTTTTCGGATTTAATTGTGTGCTAGTTTTTGCATCAATGTTTCAAATCACACTATGTGATCCATCATCAAGAAAAAGAGTTGTACTATAATATCTACCCATCTCAAAAGTCCAATATTGGCATTGGTGTATCAAAAGAAATGTGTGTGTCTCCTATGTTGTGTTTGTCTAGGGTATGGTTTCATGGTTTTGATTGTTAATTCAATCCAAATGATTAATATTATAGGCACTAGTTTTCTATCTATGGTAAGACCATAAGACATCCTAATTATGTAACCTATACAATTGTATGATGATATAGATGATTAATGAGCTATGGAACTATTAACGATCTAATGTGATGTGTGTTGGTACACTTAACACCTTACTCGATGATGATAGCAAGTAGTATGAGATGCTTGCCTATCATCGTAGCTAGTGTAGAGAACTGGGGAAAAGGACGGGACCCACAATGCAGCCTAGGAAACATCGACATTCCTTTCTAGCTAAGATGCACTAAAAGGGTAAGTGTTAGTGAACTAGGTAATGGAAGACACATGTAGTGGTGTTGAATCCACTTCATGTTGCTAGTTAGCCACTATGCATGTGTGAATCAATCACAGTGTCCCTATGAAAAATGGTCTCATGTATTATATAAGTTATTATATTTATGCCCTTGCCAGTGATGACTGCAAGTAGTAAGGGATACTTGTTGGTCATCATAGGTGTTGGTGGATTGGAAAAAGGGATGGGACCCATAGTGTCGCTTGGGATGCACCAACATACTAGAATGTACTTAGTGAACTAGGAGAAGCAAAGGATGCTCCAAACAAGGTTGCAACTACTTCATTTTGCTAGTTGGTCACTATATGTACTTGTGAGTTTGTTAAACTATTCATGTTATGCATTTGTGATGTGGGTATTAGCTAGTCACCCTATGTATATGTGGCATCTGCCTAAGCTAATCCCCATATGTACTTGTGAGGGATATAAGAGCCAATCGCCCAGGTGTGTGCAATACAAGCGGAAGCTAGCCATTATGTATATGGATGATGTATGCTTGGGGCAATCACTATTTCATCATGAATTGTTTAAATGATATGGTCATTGTGTGGTTTTGTGTGCACTCATATACTAATGATTGGCATGGAACCAACACTTGATTGGAATGTGTTATCACTCTATTCTAATTGGATAAATTTAGAAGCCTAAACTCAATGAATAATTGTGAGTCAAAAGTGAGACCAACAATCTTATATAAAAGGAGAGGATGAAATTTCTTTACCTTTGGTGTATGAACCATGGAGTCTTTCATTCCCAAAAAGGATACGTAGGAAAGGTTAACATGAATTAACACTTGAGGATTAGGTATAGGTCTAGGGATTACCTTGACATTAGGAGCTTGTAATTTCCATGACTAGTTGGAAAAAAAATTGAAATATACTTTCTCGAGAGTGTGAAAAGTTTATGCAAAATTTCCATTTGATAGATGGATTTATTCAACAAAATTCACATATAAAGTATTTCCAAAACAGTAAACAAATATCATAAAATAAAATGCACATATTCCAGAGCTTTTCAAAAATTTCTACACAATTCAATTGTCTAATTATTCGCCCAGAAAGCTTTATTCAAACTTGCAGATTTTAACAATGGATGATAAACAACAAGAACCTAGAAAATGATGTCGATCTTAGTAGAGAACTATTGTTGAAGCACCCAAACATAATAAAATGAGCCACGACTTGACATTAGAATCTGTATACACAAAAATTCATCTCTATGCTCCACGTCCTATGATGAGGTATAAATAACCTCATAATTATAATAAGCTAAATACCCTTCATTGTTCTTACCAATCACTTTAGCCCTACTAATTGTTTATTTTTAGGATCAATAATTGTCTACTTTTTATGAAATGATGTATAAATCTTTATTTCTTAAATCAATTGAAATTAGCTAACTAATGTTGATTTAATGGTATAGATTTCAAGTCATTGTACAGGACTTTTTCACGACCGAAGAATGAAGTGGACTTTGAGTGGACTTCAAGCAGTTGGAGTTAAAGCACTAGAAGTTTAGGCACCAGAAATTTAGGCGTGCAAAGTGCAACAATCTCCTTTAAAGCTTTATGTTAAACTTTTTGTTTGAGTCTTTACGACTCCACTCCAAGCCTTTATTATGTTTTTTTGTTACAAACATCTGCTAAGTTAGTCAGTTGTAATTCTGTTAAAAGACTTTTTCAATGGTGATCTACTACCATCCAAAATTTAGGATTTTGTAAGTAGTATATATGTGTAACCACCAAAGGCACTATTATGCTATTATGATATGCTTTGAATACTATTCAACTATGTCTTTGTGTTACACTTTTATGATATGAATAAAATAAACATTGCCAGTCTTATTCTAAGTTAATAGTTTTGTGTAATGGAAGTACCATGGATGGATTTTTTTGAAGATATGAAAATACCACGTGTGATCTGAGTTAATCATAGGAACGCCCAAGAGCTGGCCACTCGAGGGATCTCATAGAGTAGATAAGTATTTCTCTTGTTAATATTGTTACTTTCATTTTTTACATGTTGAATTTGGATGAATGTTATTTTGTGTCGAGCTTTGTTATGCACTCCTGGAGGTTGTAGTTTTAAGTTTGCAATCTTTAAGTTCTGATCATTTGGAAATTCCGGAGCACTCACTCTTGGCATTAGTTACAAGTCGTTAAGTGTACTTTTTGTCAATAGTTAGTCATTAGCTGTTAGTTGCCTTCATTTAAATTTTACAGTTTAACTGCAAGTATTAATTCCTAGGAAATTTGCATGCTTTCTAGAACAAAAATTTCATGCTTTCTAGTTTAAACAATCTCATGCTTTCTAGTTTAGTGGCTTTCTAGTTTAATTTTTGTTTACAACCATTTTAAACATTTGAAAAATCTAAGAGAGATGGCCAAGACATCCCTTATTGCATACAGCCTTTGAACACTGCATGGTTGACATAATTGATATATTTCTAACTAAAGTGTTAAGACCTTACGACAACCTATCATCCTACTTAGTTGGTGCTACTCCTTGATGTACAGGTCACATTTTAGTCTCAATATGCAGCGCTTCAATTTTCAGGCTTAATCCATCCTCCTAGGTTGACTGCAAATCGCTCCTACTCACCGCAAATACCTCCACCAAACTTCACACCTTATATTGACCCAAGTATCTTCTACGCTTCAGATATTGGCATACATTGATATGGGGTTTCCATCCCAAACAACAAAGAGCTAGGGGTTTCGTCCTGGTTCAATATTCTTCACAACTTGATATAGAGAACAAAATCAAAGACGTTTTCCTGAATGATCTTCCCATCCAATTGAACCTTTTTATATATCTTGAGTTGCCAATCCTTTCTTCACAAAAAATCAGTCGATTTCCTTGAAGAGAGCTTGTTTCCATTTTTGAAAAATTAGAAGTCTTATCCATATCAAATAATTGCCCTTATTTGAGAGTAAGAAACTTAGGTGTATTTTGATTTATTTCCCACCATGTTGAATCGCCTAGCAAAAGAAGTTATTATTTAAAGTAGCCCCACCTTTATGAATAATTAAATAAAATTAACAGACTATAGCTTTTTTTTTTCCTTAATTTAATTACTCTCTTATTTCCTTTTATTTTGATTTATTTCTAATCTTCGGGAACAAAAGATTAGAAAATTTCTTCATAAATAAACATCAAGCAAAGAGGGACATTACAGTCCTCCCTCACTAGGATTGTTGGTCCTCCAACAACCTCAAATTAGGATGTTGTAGAATCTCTTCTCCTTCCCAAGTTGCATCCTCAACTGGTAAATCCTCCATTTGATCAGGTATTCTGGAAACACCTTATTTCTCAGCTTCCTCTCTCTCCAATCTACAATACCCTCAAGAACTAACACCAAATTTCCTTCTTTATCAAGTGGAGGAAGCTCTGGAGATGCCACAACCTATTGTCCCAATGCCTTTTTGAGGCAAGAGACATGGAAGATGTTGTGAATCTTACTTCCCTCAAGAAGCTCCAATTCGTATGCAACCTCACCAATTCTCCTCACTATCTTATAAGGCCCATAAAAGAGTGGCTTAAGTTTTTTTGCACCACTTTAATTTAGTGAGGATTGCTTGTATGGCTACAAGTGTAGGAAAACTAAATCTCCAACCTCAAATGATCTCTCAAATCGGTGCCTATCTGCATACATTTTTTGTTGATTCTATGCATGTTGCAAATTGTCCTTCAATGCCTTGAGAATATTCCAATAGTTTTGCATTGTCTCCTTGGCTCGAGGGACCTTGCTATCATCAAAGGACAAATCTACAAATGATAAGGTATCATACCTATATAAGGCCCTAAAGGGAGACATGCCAATCGAAATATGGTAGGTGGTATTGTAGCAATACTCACCCAAATGCAACCATCTGATCCAAGCACATTGCTGCCCTGACACATAATTCCGCAAATATCCCTCAACCCATTTATTTACTATCTTTGTCTGACCATCCGTTTGAGGATGATAGCTCATGCTTGGTGTCAACTTTGTTCCTACCAAACGAAACAACTCCTGCCAAAACATACTTAGAAAACTATTGTCACAATCACTGATGATCGTTTTGGGGAGTCCATGTAGCCTGAACATCTCCCTAAAGAATAATTTTTCCACTTGAACTATGGTGTAATCGGTAGCTATAGCAGAGAAATGGGCATATTTTGTCAATCTATCTACCACTAAAAATATGCAATCTCTCACCTGGACACGTGGTAGTCCTGTGATAAAGTCCATTGATATTCCTTCCCACTTTTGTTCAGGTATCGACAATGGTTATAGAAGGCCTGCAGGGAATGTGTGTTCTACCTTGTTTTGCTGACAAGCCAAGAACTCTCTAACTTGCTGCAACACATTATCCTTCGATCCCTTCCAGGTGAACCTCTCATGAATCTGATGATAAGTTTTGAAGAAACTTGGATGTCCTGTTAGAGGGGTATCATGCATAGCCCTCAAAATCCTAGCCTTCAACTTTGACCCTGGTACAAGATAAATTATGTTCTTGTAATAAATGATGTCATTGACCACTGAATATCTGTCATCTTGTACCCGTCCATCAATCAAATCTCAGGAGAAAGTATTTTTGGTGTATTCAACCACTAATTGAGATTTCCAATCAGCTGAAATCTCAATGAGAGAAAAGTGTCGGTTTCTTGGAAAGAGCATCAACAATAATGTTTTTCTTCCCCTTAATATACTCCACATCAAATTCATATGCTTGAATCTTGTTCACCCACTTTTGTTGCTGCTCATTCAAGCTCTTCTGCTCCAAAAAATATTTGAGACTGTTGTGATCAGTTTTGACTACGAATTTAGTCTCCACTAAGTACTACCTAAACTTAGCTAGCACATGCATAATCACTAGCATCTCCTTATCATATGTGGAGTACAACCTCTCTGTGTCCCTCGGCTTTCTTATCTCGAATGCAATCATATGTCGATTCTACATTAGAACTGCACCAACTCCCTGACCCGACGCATCACACTCTAAGACAAACGACTATGTAAAATTCAGCAATGTTAAAACTGGACATGAACTCATGACTTCATTGAGCTTTTCAAATGTCACATGTGCTTCCTCAAACCAAAGAAATGCACCTTTCTTAGTAATGTTTTTCAAGGATGATTCCAACTATGAGAATCCCCTCACAAATCTCCTATAGTAAGAGCACAAACCCAAGAATCCTCTCAATTCCGATATGTTCTTTGGTGGCGGCTAGTCCAATATTGCCTATATCTTTTCCTAGTGTACCTTCACACCCTCAGCCCCAATCACATGCCCAAGATAGAGTATCTAAGTGATCTTGAACTCACATTTGGAAGCTTTCACATAAAGCGATTGAGCTTCCATGATACTCAACACTACATCCAAATGATGCAGGTGATCATCCCATGTCTTGTTGTATATCAAAATGTCGCCAAAGAAAACCAAAACAAATTTCTGCAACTGCTCACGGAAGGTGTGATTCATGCACGACTGGAATGTGGCTGGTGCATTTGTGAGTCTGAATGGCATGACCAACAATTCAAAATTCCTATAGTGACAATGGAAAGCAGTTTTGTGAACATCTTCCTAGACTCGTATCTGATGATAGCCTGAGCGAAGATCAATCTTGGAAAAGAACACAACCCCGTGTAACTCATCAAGCAGTTCGTCGAAATTTCAATGAATCTGGATTTCGTCGAAATTTCGACTAAGTTTCGTCGAAATTTCGACAAACATGTTCATCGAAATTTTGACAAAAATGGAAAATCAGAAAAAAATGAAATTGTGGCCGACATGAAATTGTGAGTTTGCCTATTTATTGCGAAAGTGTTTTGCTATAATTGCGAATTTTTTGTACTTGCGAATTTGCTCTACTTGCAACAGTTTGTGGAGAACTAAGGACGATTTTCTTGGGAAAAATTAAAAAAAATCAAGAAGATATCGCCAAGTTGAGGGTAGTCATTGTCTTTTTCCAGAATTTAGTTGTGAAGTCACATTTGTACTTCTAGGTTTGAAAATCATATTTTAAAGCAACATCTCATCATATTTCATTTTTAGACTTGTGCATTTTGAGAATTTGATTTCCATATTTTGTTGTGCAAGTTCAATATAATGATTTTAGGAGTCTAACAGTTGGAAATCATAGTAAAATAAGAATTTAATAAGTTCTAGAATTAGCATTTTAAAGTGTTTTTTGGGTTGATCATTAACTTTAGACTATCTTCTCTTTTGCAGGGGTGGTTGTATGCCGAATTTTTTTAGTGTAAAATATCAGAATTATTAGATTTTGTTACCTGTCTATGATTAAAAATTATTAGAGTTTGAGTTTGATATCTTTTGAAGATCTAAATATTCAAGCTTGGTAAAGAAAAATCATGTCAGATAATATTAGTCGAGAACAAATTGAAGGGGGGCATGATTATCGTCCATTGGTAAGTTGTTCATTATATGTCTTTATATTGATTGAATTTGTAAATGTTTATATCATTTTAGCATTTTATATATATATAAAAAATCACTTGATCATGATCATAGTTTATTTGTGTTGATCATTATTATAAAGGTTGGGTGCCCTAGGGCACAAAATATGGATTATCATGCCCTGGAGAATGTGGTTTTGCAAGTGGAGGAACATGGAGCTGTGAATATCGAAGATGAAGTTAATGATCTTATGGAAGAAGATGATCATGTGCCACAAAACAAAGTTGAAGATGATGGTACAAATACATTGATCCATGACACATTTAGTGGCGCAGCTGATGATGATGATCGACTAGATGACTTTGATGATGTTCACGATTTACCTATACTTGAGAAGGCATACGAGCCCCTTTATGAAGGCTCCCAAACAACTCTTCTCTCTATTGTATTATTTTTGGTGAACTTGAAGGTTATGAATGGTTTATCCAACATAGCAATCTCACGGATGTTAAGGTATGTCATATATGTCATCTTTTTTCATCTATTTTAATTGTTGTTAATTCATCACTAGTAAATAAAGGATGAAATATGTACCATAAATATTCTTTATATTAACAAATTATTTTTTGTTGTAGATTGATTGGTGAATTTTTGTTACCACCATCAAATATTTTACCTCACTCATACCGAGATTTATCTAGCATTATGAAAAATATTGGAATGGAGTATCAAGCAATAGATGCATGTCCCAATGATCATATTATATATCATAAACATGAATTTGCAACAGAATGTCCAAAATGCCATATCAGTAGATATCGAACATATCAACTAACAAAAATGGTGTCTCGCAAGGTTCTTCGCTATATTCCCATTATTTTTTCAGTGTATTATGTTTACTACTTTTGAAAAAATAATGAAAAGATCATTTTATAATTGTTGCAGTATGTTCTACCTCTATCTCTCCCAGACAACTTCGACAACAATGTCAAGCAAGTTATATATGATCTTGGAAAATACATGATGTAAGTAGTGATATTTGTGCAATTCGTTGTATAGATCTTATAATTGCCATTTGTTAAATTACTTGTTATGTGATATATTGTATATTTTTGGTAAATATCGTTAATATATTTGCTCCTTGAATCACTTGTAGATGGTTGTCATCTAAAGAAATCCATAAAGAAAATATAAATTATTGGAAGAGAAAAATTCCTTGTCTAATGTGTGAAATGCAAAAGTGTCTACCTTCGAAATTTTTCAATGCATAAGAACACTACCTCATACACCAAGTTGAGGAGATTGAATTGTGTGGACCTGTACACACAAGGTCAATGTGGATGGTTGAGAGGCACTTGAAATTATTGAAGGCTTAGACAAAAAGAACATCCTGAGGGTTCTATGATGGAGGGATATATGATATACCAAATCATGGTGTACATTTCTAAATATCTTCTTAAGTTTGCAGCAAAGATCCATGTAGATCTCATTTGGGATCCCAACTCCATTAACAAATTTGAAGGGGAGTACCTGATAGGGAAAGGTAGATTAAGGAAAGTGAAAGGTAATTATAATACATTTTTCATTTGGTTTTTATGCATATTGTACTTATTTAATTATTAATCTTCAATATACATCAATTATAAATTAAGGTCGTATACTATGGTAATTAAGTAATTGATGTAGACCTGGGAGGCTCAACTCAACCAAAATATCAACTTGCCTTTAAGAGGCTCCAACAAGTTTAGAATGACCACTTTAAATAATCCAAACAACTCTCAAAGCCTGACAAACAACATAATTCAAATTTCACGCTTTGACTCCTTGAATCCTTGTATCAGTGCAAACCTACTAGTTTTTCCCAATAACTCAAAATTTTCCCAAAACACTAGACAAAAATTTGATGTTTTTAGACACACATTTTGGTTTTATTAAACATACTTCAAGGGAAAGTACAAGTCCTTTGGACCAAATCACCAAAATCACCCTTTCTAGGTTGTGTTGATTAGGTTGATTAAGCCTATTTTACAAAGCAACTAGTCTTTAAACTTGTCATATGCCCATGAAATTTTGGGGCAGAAATTTTTATGCATCCAAACCTCCAAATCCACAAAAATATTCCACTTGTACGACCAGATTCTTGCCAAACCCAAAAACCCTTTTAGGCCAAAATCATGAGGGTTTATTCAATCTCGTCGTACTTCCACGACCTCTCAGACCTCAAAACCAACTCATACACAACCCATTAGGTCTTCACATGGGTAAAAATTCATAAAATTAGATCTCCCAAACATATTTTGTTGAAATCTAGGCTTGAACCTCTCATTTCACATGCTTTTCTTAACTAATTGATGTAGACCTGGGAGGCTCAACTCAACCAACCTATCAACCTACCTTTAAGAGGCTTCCAAAAAATTTATAATAACCACTTTAAACAATCCAAACAACTCTCAAAGCCTAAAAAACAACATAAGTCATATTTCACACTTTGACTCCTTGAATCCTTGTAGTAGTGCAAACCTACTAGTTTTTCCCAATAACTCAAAACTTTCCCAAAACACTAGAAAAAAACTTGATGGTTTTAGACACTCATTTTGGTGTTATTAAACATACTTCAAGGGAAAGTACAATTCCTTTGGACCAAATCACCAAAATCACCCTTTCTAGGTTGTGTTGATTAGGCTGATTAGGCCTATTTTACAAAGCAACTAGTCTTTAAACTTGTCATATGCCCATGAAATGTTGAGGCAGAAATTATTATGCCTCCAAACCTCCAAATCCACAAAAATATTCCACTTGTACGACCAGATTCTTGCCAAACCCAAAAACCCTTCTTTTAGGCCAAAATCATGAGGGTTTATTCAATCTCGTACTTCCACAACCTCCTAGACCTCAAAACCAACTCAGACACAACCCATTAGGTCTGCATATGGGTAAAAATTCATAAAATCAGATCTTCCATACATATTTTGTTGAAACCTAGGCTTGAACCTCTCATTTCACATGTAAATTCTCCAATTTGCCTTAAAAAGGCTGCAAAACTCTTTAGTGCAAGACTCAAACTCATAACTCATAATTTCAATATTTTTTTATATAGTTGGTCGAGAGTGGGATGCACTACATTTGTACGTCGCAAAAAATCTTGATTGGATGATGGTATGGATTGAACGATGTCAACAATCTGGTTGTGCATTAACATGGGAAGGTGTGGCTTCATTGGTTAAAGAAGCTCATTGTAATAGAGATTCCAATGTTACACCAAGGGAAATTGATTTAGCATATGGTTTAAGAGGTAAACAAGTACATATAAATATATTAATCACCCATATTATTTAATTATTTTCAATTATATTGATGTATATATATGTTGAGATTTGTTTCTTTGCATACATTCGGCCAAGAATAAATATGTTTATCAACTGACGATATTGCAATATTTTTTTCATGTTTGACATATTGTAGGTGAAACACCGCAAGGCTATGTGGTGCAATGGTCATAAATTTTGAATCAAAAAGTTGGATGACACGAAGAAAACTTGTGATTCTGGGATAACTGCAGTCTTTCAAGTGACTAATGTTTCATCTAGAAGCAACATACATCTAGAAGTCCCAGAAAATTGATACTATGGGATTTTGGATGATATACTTGAGTGTGACTTTAAGTCCTTTAAATTATTTTTGTTTGTTGTCCTATGGTACAGGCTACAATTGAATAAAAATGATTCTGAGAGAACTGTTATTGAACATGATAATGGATTTACCATTGTTAATCCAAGGTCGATCGAGCGAGATGGAAATGAGCCCTATGTTCTTCCAAGCCAATGTGAGCAGGTATTTTACTCAGAGGTTCCAGGTAAACCGGGTTGGTCATTTGTTGTTAGACATGATCCAAGAGGAAGGTCGGTAAAGTATAATGTGGTGGAAGAAAAAGATACCAAAGAACTAGAAGATGTAGATGATTATTAGGATCAACAGCTAGTTGATGATGTCCCTGATGAAGATGTCGAAAAGGAGGAACTAGATCAAGATGATGCAGGATTTCCATCGTTCATGAAGATGATATCCGTGGTGGACATGACATTAGCTTAAACTATTATCAATGACGATGATGATGATATGACCAATCCTACAATGTTGAATCTAGATCTGATGATACTGCATAAAGAGTTGGATGAAGAAGAAGATCAATGACATTGAAATGTATGAGTTATGTGGTTGTATTATCTATTTGATATTCATTTCTTGATAGAATTGTATTTGACTTATGTGGTTACATAATTAATTCTTGATGTTTTTAATTTTTATGCCATTACATAATTAATTCATGATGTACTTTTTATGTTTAATTTTAATTCATAATGTTACAACTATTGTAGTTCTAGAAATTTCCATATGATCATAATGAATGGTGTTTTGGGAAATTTCATGAAAGATGACACATTGATCTGTGAGTAGTGGAAATAATTCAAGTAAAAGTCGCTTTTAGATTTTTTAGACCAATCACCCTTCGCAATGCCATTTTTAGGATCATCTCCAATTTGATTACTAGGACACATAAGGTTGGATTTGATTGGCTTATCTTGGAGGAACATTGTGGCTTTGTGTAATGTGAGAAAATTTTTGATGGGGTAGTTGCTATTGCTAAGGTAGATCACTCCTTTCTGCGAAGGCCATACACTTATGATTGGGTCAAGTGTTCTTTTCTTTAGAAAATTCCTATTGCCTTTTGATAGGTTAATTATGATTTGATTAGATGGGTTATGAAGAACTCCTATTTTAAGTAATTTATGTCTATTTTAATTTGTAATTTATTAAATTCGAACACATCCAAAATTATGTCCCTTGCTTTAATTGATTATTACATTATTTAATTATTAACTCAAATGACACCTCCAATTTAACTATATATATCTAATTGAATATATCTAAAGTGTTGAACATTTTTAGATCAAATTTAGTAATTAACTCAAACAACTTTTCCAATTTAACTAACATCTAATTTTAAGATATTAAACAAATATGATTTATGAAAGAAGTATATTGGCGTGAAATTAAATATGATTTGTATTCCAATGTAAAAACTACAAAGAATGGAAACAATTCTTTCAACAAATAAACTATTATATAGTAGTCAATTAAAATGAAAAATCTTACTCTATATTAGTTAGGATACACAACTAAGAAAATGATCTAAATAGTCTAATAATTTGACCATTAGCATATAGCAATTTCTATAGAGTTGTAGATCTCTTCCATTTCAAAAACACAAGACAATATTAGGTAGATAATCAAACATCTTTCATTTCTACAATGACTTATTTATCCTAGAGGAACTAAGTATATAGTATACAAGAAAATGAAACAAACCTGACAACTACCCTATTTTGGATGAGCTAGCTCTTTTCTCTCCCTCCTCACGATCCCCTAATATTGTCTAATTATTTTAAAGAGCATTCATAAAACACTATTTCTTTTTATAAGGCTTGACATTAGAGAGATAGAGAAGAGGGGGAGAGAGGGAGAGATAGGTTGAAGAGGAATAGAGAGAAGAGATGGAGATAGATAGGTAGAAAAGGGAGAGAAAGGAGAGGGGGAGAGGGAGAGTGATATGTAGAAAGGGAGAGAGAAGAAGATAGGGGAGAGAGGGAGAGATAGCTCAATATATATAGAGGGAGAGGGAGAGACATAGAAAGGGGGTTATATAGAGAGAATATAGAGGGGGATGGTGAGAGAGAGAGATAGAGATATATGGGTCAAAGAGAAAGAGAGATGGAGATATATGGGAAGAGAAAGAGAGATGGAGATATATGGGAAGAGAAAGGAAGAGAGGTGGAGATAGAGAGTCGATGGATAGGGGGGATATATAGGGAGGCTGGAGAGATGTTGAGAGATAGAGAGGGGGAGATAGCTGAGAGGGGAAGGGAGAGAAAGGGATATTCATAGGTAGAGGAGGAGAGATAGAGAAGAGGGGGAGAGGGAGAGATAGGTTGAAGAGGAAGAGAGAGAAAGGGGGGAGAGAGAGAGATAGCTCAATAGATAGAGGGGGAAGAGGGAGTGACATAGATAGTGGGAGATATAGAGAGATAATTATATTAATTATATTATAATAATTATAATATTATATTAATATTATATTAATGTTATATTAATATTATATTAATGTTATATTAATATTATAATATTACATATTAAATTAATATATATTATAATTATTATAATATTATATTAATATTATAAATTTAGCTAATATTATATTAATTATATTATAATAATTATATTAATTATATATAATTTATTATGTAAAATTTAACATGGCACCACAATTTTCATTTTAATTGACATAATCTAAAAACCTAGCTCGTCAAGAGAAGTGAGTCGCACGCCAACGGAGGAAAGGTTGTAGGAAGCCACAATTTTTGTGATTTGTTTTGTCGTGAAGGCCTCTGCATCTCGTTCGTCGCCAAAATGGTTTGTATATTTCATCTGAAATTTATGAATCAGAGTGCTATAGGGTTTTTTATTTGATTTAGTTTGTGAATATTAATCTTTGTGATTGTATTTTGTATATTTGTCTTCAATGCCAGTGGGAAAAACCATAACTCAGTGCTTTCAATCACTTTGCAACTCCATTATTGGTGACTCTGTTGTTTGCTTGTGAGAATCACAAGTTGGAATGCATGTATGTTGTTTGCAAGTGAGAATCACAATTCACCTCCTTGTCTATGCTACGACATTTGGGTCCCAAACTAGACATCATCCTTTTTCACAATCACACAAGCTACCCTATTGCAAGGAGAACACATACATGTCTATGCTATGAAATTTTTCATACATGTCTACCAAAGCATTTTATCAAACAGTTCACTACCTTGCTGCTATGGGCTAAAAGCCTGAAACAAGTGCTTCTGAACAGGCTATGGGAAAAAATATATCAAAGCATAATAGCAATAGCATAGACAAGGCAGTGAACTGTTTGGAAAAATGCCTCAAAGAATTGTGGTCTCATGGTGATGGAATGCCATGACGAATGCCTATGGCTATGGATATTTTTCATGGCATTCCATCTTCATGAGACTACATTTCTTTGAGTCATTTTTTCAAACAGTTCATTGCCTTGCTATGCTACGACATTTTTCATACATGACTACCAAAGAATTTTAACAAACAACTTAAACTCTTTCAATCTTTCTAAGGCAAGCTCTTGGGCATATTTTTATTACCTAGAATTATCCTTGAAAAAAAACAAGAAGAGCAAGCTCATTGTTGACAAAAGGCATATATGCAAGGATACCAACATATGCCTCACTAGAATGAGAGTCCTCCAATTTGTCAAGAATCTCATCTAAAGTATCAAAATCATTCTTGTAAATTTGTCTATTGTCTATTTTATTATTTCCTACACAATCAAGGATGAAATTCTATTAGCTACAAGTCTATTAATATTCTTAATAATTTTTGGGCCATGCCTTCTTTGATGACCATCCATTTTACATAGAAAGCAAGAATTCAAACCTCTCAAAACTTCAATATCATGTTTAGTTTGATTATCACTCAATTGAAAGCACAAAATATGTAGAATACACTCATCAGATTTGAGATATATAAAAACCCTAGAGTTAAGATGGGGAAGAGTAGACCTTGTTTCTTCCACTTGCAACACATTACCCAAAGATTCGAGGACTTTAGGGGAAGAGTAGACCTTTTTTCATACATGTCTACCAAAGCATTTTATCAAATAGTTCACTGCCTTGCTGCTATGGGCTAAAAGCCTAAAACAAGTGCTTTTGAACAAGCTATGGGAAAAAATCTATCAAAGCATAATAGCAATAGCATAGACAAGGCAATGAACTATTTGGAAAAAATCCTCAAAGAATTGTGGTCTCATGGTGATGGAATGCTATGATGAATTCCTATGGCTATGGATTGTCATGGCATTCCATCTTCATGAGACTACATTTATTTGAGTCATTTTTTCAAACAGTTCATTTCCTTGCTATGCTACAACATTTTTCATACATGACTACCAAAGCATTTTATCAAACAATCCAATGCCTTAATGCTATGGCTAAAAGCCTAAAACAGGTGCTTTCAAACAAGCTATGGATACTTGGAAAAAAATTGTCTAAGCATAATAGTAAGCAATAGCATAGACAAGGCAATGAACTGTTTGAAAAAATGCCTCAATGGTGATGGAATGCCATGACAAGCCATATACAAGGCCGCAAACTATTTGAAAAAATGCCTCAAAGAAATGTGGTCTCATGGTGATGGCATAGAGAACTAGAACATTGTTGCAACCACTCATCCTACCTTAAAACATACCAAAAGTCTCCTAGCAATTAGACATATGAAGATTTAAGATGACTTAAAAAAAAATTATTGCCAAAGCATAAATTTATGATGACTTAACCAGTCCTAGTACACACTCCCTCCCCGTTAACCACTTAGACATATGGAGTTTATCAGTGGACAGCTAAAGCACCTCACACGTGCACCTGAATTATGTCTATTAGTGTTCTAGCGATGAAATGATAGATTAATCATAATGTCACCTTGGGATCACATCACCATGAAAGAACTTTATCCAACATCCTTATGAGTGCAGGTACCACCAAATAGATATTTTTCAGATCTATCTTCCTCGAGTGAGGGAAATTCAGGAGGAGAAGAAGAAAGTGAGACATGTAGTAGGTCTAAAAGAGGGAGATCAACTAGAGGTCAAAAGATTAGAAGAAAATTTTGTAAATGCATGGAATTTTTTCTTGCTGAAGGGGGGTCATGTTCTTATGATGATGAGAGCATAGGCGACATCGAGGTGCCCTTGAGGTACACAAACACATTCACGGAAAAAATGGGTACCCAGGAACTTCCTCCAATAAACACTAATTTCGTACCGAACCCAGAGGATATATCATAGCACCACTGGCCATTAATGAGAGCGCAATACTATTTTGCATGGACGCCATAAAGGCCCTGTATTATGAAAAAGTCATCAATTGATGGAGTATAAGTCAACCCCGTTACAATTACAAGATTGGGATGCAATTAGTTCGACATACACAAAGTATGATAGGTACGTACTCTACGCAAATTATATACAAATTTAAAAGATAAGGATCAAAATAAAAGGAGTGGCTATGTACATTGACGGAAGGCCAAAGCATTAGGGAATATTGCTTTATAAACAATACACGACTTGGGTCAACAAATAAGAAACCCAATTGCATATTCGAGGGCACGAGGGAAACCGTGTATTCGTATGTGTGATAAAATCAATAACTGCAGGGGAAGAGTTTGCTAATCGATTACAATTTGAATCACTTAGATACAAACATAGTTACTATGGGGGTGGTATGTACTATATACCATTTTACCCAACCTCCAATTAATGACCCAATATACCATTTTATTATTATGTTTTTTTTCAGAAGTCTATTGGTTTCATTTCGTAATGTTTTTTTATATTTAATTTTTGTAACAGCGAGACATTGATCGTATGGGGAAGGCTCCGACCCAGACCATAGATCATGATGCATCTTCAGGAACTTCTACCTAACAGGTTTACCTCATTGTTATTGTACAAATTAGATACGAGCAAAAAAAAAATTTATTATGTTTTTTTCATAAGTTTATTGGGTTAATTTTGATAATGTTTTTAATATTCTTGTTGTAGTTGACTGATCGGGGAAAGGCAACAGAAGTAGAGAGAATCCATAGGGTCAAGGTGCAGTCACTGTTATTGGATGATGAAATCACATATTCAACAAACCCTCTTGATATGATAAGGAAGACACAAAAAAAATGCAATGAAGAAATCCTTCAATTGTTATTCATAGTGCCTCAAATAGATGAGATAAGAGAGAGGGTTAAAATATTGACTGAGAGAGTACAAAACTTGCAAGTAAACTGTCATGAGGTCTTTAATTATAATTTCATTCATGGTTTTATAATTTGTACTCTTTTATGTCATGAACTAAACATGTGTTGTTTTTGCAGGATTTTTTGCATCCTCATGATGTTGTTGCACATGATCAGGGTACTATAGGTGTTGCCCATGGAGTAGGGGTTGGTACAAGTGTCCATTCTCATCTTCCTGCACATACATCAAATCATCTGACCCCATCATCTGTGCCTATATTGTCGACTAAAATGTCGGCAACACATAGCATGCAGGGATTGGGTAGTACTCGTGATGCAAAGGCCACTAGTAGTGGTGATGTTTTAGCAACATTTCTTGGATTTTCTTGTATTACTAGTATGGGAACATTTCCAGTCACATTTGTGGTGATTGATTATTTCGTTCCCATAAAGATAGAGAAGGTCCCAGGTAATTTAAAATGTTTTAATTATTATTATATATAATCCAATTGAAATTTACTTATTGATCACTCTTTTTAGACTAATGATCCCATGATCATTTGTAGGAAATGATGTTTTTTATAAACATCTAAGTGATATAACATTGGAGCTCTTTGGGCCCACCATACGTACACGATGGAATGCACAAAATCAAGATTTAAAGGATGAGCTCATTAACCATTTAGTTATGTTGTTCAGTGATAAAACATTCAACCAAACCAAGGTCCTTAAGAAAGTTGGTACATATCTAAAGTATGTGAGGGACCAATATAGGTCACATTTAGAAAAGAAAAAAAAGTATGAGTGTCCCCCTATGATTCCGGAGAGGGAGTGGAAGGACCTGGTGTCGGATGGAAACGAGGAGGTTGAAAAGAAAAAAAGGAAAGACACCACCGAGCCAAGGAAGGTATGTGATACTATCAACAATGTAACTATATACTGATTACTCTTTCTTTTTACATAATCTAATGTATTTCAAACTTTTCATAGGTTGCCCAACACATCAAAGGCAACAAAGGCAAGACTAGAAAAACACAGGCAACACAAACTTGGCTCTGGTGATTATATGAAATTAGCCGCACGATTTGTAAGTGTCAATAAATGAAATATTGCATCCAAATAATAAATTGCAAACAATTTTGGTTTTATCACACCATAGAAGCAAAATTCATGATCTTATGCAAAAATGCGGGCTCTGAATTCAACAGAGCGCCCATAGAAGAGGTGAAATGAAGATTTCCTCCAACATGGCTATGAAGTCGTGGCTGAACGCCTAAAATTCTTGACTGGGCAAACACAATCTTCCATGCATCTGACACGCAGGTAAATAAACTCAATAAAGTTTATTTAAAATTGAATACTTGTGCAATCTATTCAATATTAATTTCCACTGCACATGACATTGGAATGCAGCCTGGTGAGGGTGGAGCACAACCTCCATATGAAGGTCATGGTGTGCATCCGTGTATTGGACGTATTCATGTGCTATACAAAACGTAGTATGGATTAATATAATTAAACATCTTTAATTGCAATTGGTGTATTAATTAATGTAATCTTTCATGTTTCAACTTTAGAGCATGTAGAACGTGATCAACATGTTGAGCATATCAGGCTAGAGAAGATCAGGAACATGATGTGGCCCCATCAAGTAAAGAGGACCACTCTAATATTCTTTTAAAAATATTTAATTGAAATTGGCATATTAATTAATGTAATCCTTTGTGTTTCAACTCCAGATCAAGATTTAGAGGGTGTTCAGCATGTTGAGCATGATGCTATAAGACAAGATCGGAACACGATGTTGCCCCATCAGTAAAGAACACCACTCTAATGTTCTTTTAATTAATAAAATACTTGTAACAATAATAACAAAACATATCAATTTAACATTTCTTTGTTATTGCAATAGACCCCCCCTTGCAGCGGCCTCCACGTCATGATCAGTACATGACTAGGCGTACATTGAGATCACGGGAAGAGGCCTAAACATATAATATGATTTAGAAAATGATACTCCATTTCAGCTTTTTTTAGCTTCAAAAAAGAAACAAACAAAAAAAAGTGAGTGTAATCATATTATGACAACCATATTTTTGATGATATGTAAAAACTGAATGAATGAATGTTATATGTTATAAATGGATGAATGAATGAATGTGAATATGTTAATGAATGAATGTTATATGTTATTAATGGATGAATGAATGATTAATGTTATATGATCGGGTATGGGTAATTGAGAATGATGTGAGGGAGGGAGGGCGGGAGGGGGGGAGGGCGGAGGGCAAGGGCCAAATGAGCTTCCACCGTCACGTGGTTGGCCATGTTAAGTAGAGAATATTAAACTATTCTCAAAATAAAGAGAAGCTCAATCCAACTACATCCAAGTATCTTTTTAATTCCTCTATCTTTCATCAATCTCTTTACTATTTGAACCTCATACAGATGCTTTACATGAAGAACCCATTATTGTGAAATGTGCCTCCAGTTGAGTAAATTGAATCCATGCTCTACATCATAATTTCAAGTTGTTTCCATTCCAATGTTTTGAGTTTAGTTTGTTTGTATGGCTTTGTATGAATACCACATTATGTTGTGTGTGGATTTGGTTTCAAAGCTCTGTTTCTTTTGTTTTTAGTGGTGACATAACTCTAAAATTTGACTTTTTTTGCATAACAAGATAGTGGAAAAATTGATAGCTCTGAAGGGTTTAAAGGCTCGATTGAGATAGATACACGGATATTTGGACCTTGTTGTTGATGGGAGGCTTCCACTTAACCATGAAATTTTGTACCATCTGCAGGTATGCAAAAATTTCTCTACTTACATTCATTCAACTTACTGTCTTTCTTACCAAAATATACCCTTGTTAAGCCACAACCATAACTAGCTAATGCAGATTCAAGATGGAGGAGACTCAAACAAATCAAATTTCAGTAGAGGAAAAAGGCAGACCATTTTATAAAGAAACCATGGAGTGTAGATAAAATTTTCAAAAGGGTAGTCAAGTATGAATAAAATTATGGATAGTGAAACATGTACTTCCCTCAATATATTGAAGTAAAGGATAGTCATAAGTCCTTATGACTATCATAAAGGGAATTCAGATGTAACAAAATACAAGTCTTTGAATTTCTTATTCTCCATGTCTCATATTGCTAGGACTAGAGGATTTATTTCCAATTTCTCATATAGGAGAATACACCTATGGCTCAGATGCATTCCTTTGTATAAATTGGAAGGTATAAGATGTAGAAAATGCATATAGATATTACTTCCTTTACTTGAATCCTACACCTTGATGGATGGATAAGTTTTCTTTTAGATTCTATACTTAATAAATTATTTGTTCTAGTAATTTTGGAATGCCCAAAAGGATAGTCATTCCAAACGGTCTAAAGAGGGGAAGAAGTATGTGATAATTTTGGTCATAGGTAGAAGGCAGTGAAGCAAGAAGGACAATCAAAGGCAGTCTAATGATAGTCAAGCCACAATGTACATGGAAGAGTGGGCAGTACTTTCAAATGAGTAGTCCTAAGTTCACATGGAACAAAGGATATAACCTTGAAATATACCATAAGGGAAGTCAAGTTCAAAGAGATCATTGTCATAGGTATGCAGATCATAGAGGATCACTATCATTCAAGAGGATCACAGTCATAAAAAGAAGATCATAGCTAGCTATATGAAAATCAAGTGCAATTTAAAAGCCATGAGGATAGTCTTACAATAAAATAGTTGAAAACAATCATTATGAGCATCCAGAATGAAAGAAAAGGAGGCACAAAGAAATACAATATAAAACATTCCAAGGGCGGTCATGTATTAAGGAGAGACAATTATGGTTCATGGTTAGGTAGGGTCTTGGAGAAAGCTTATTTAAGAACAAATTCAAAGGAACAATCAATGTATAACTAAGTTATGAGGGTAGTTTGGAGGAATTTTTAGAAGATTGTTATAAAGGATTTTAACTATACCATTATACAAAGACTTGGAAAACATTTAATGTGACTCTCAGTCATATTGAAACAAATCTCATAATTTTTAGGCTAAGGAATATCAAATGAACTATGATAGTGACTATGAATCCTTGAGAAGCAAAGAAGACAATCACTATGAAGGCTCAAATAGGTTGTTCTAAGGAATATATTAAATTGACAAGAGCTTGGGGCAATCACCTTTGTATGTACAGTCCACCATATGCATAAAACGATGATTTATGATAGTAGGTAAGGTTCCTACGTGGTTGACAGAGGACAACGCTTTAAAGAAGGACACTACCATATGCTTGGTAAATATTTTAAGTGATAAATCAAAGGAATTGTGAACAACACCATGACTGTGATCATTGAAAGCCAAATGCACAATTTTGAAGGAGGCAGAGGTATATAAAGCATGACAGTCATACCTTGAAAATGACAGTGTTCGACTATCAAGGGTAGTAAGAGTAAATGAAGCTTGATACAAACATTGTTATGATGGTCAAGCATAAGCTATTTATGAACTTTCATAAGTTAAATGGCAAGAGTAATACAAGACACCTTGCAAGGGAAAAATTACACAAAGGACAATAGGTTCTTAACATTATGAGGGCAGTATTTTTAATGAATACATGGAAGACCTTCAAATGGTAGTCAAGGATAATTAAAGGTTTCCAAGAGAGAGTTTTATATTTATGAATGACCTTACACAGTTGACATGGACAATGCCATGAGTAAAAAATATGACCAACGAAATTCTATGACAAGCCTATTAGATACATAGATAGCTAAAGGAGCATGCTAAGGGAAGACTTCATAGACAAACCATGATAAGTACAGTCACCTCTCTTCCCCCGTAATCATTGTTTAGTGTCTAACTTGGTAGTCAAATCCCCGGTAATTGGCAATCATCTTGTTCCAGTTAATGAAAAGTAATGTCCTCGTCTGTATTGTTCCCCACGATACCCCAAGCGCCCCTCGTTTTTGATGTTTTCATTAGCAAAGTTGTGGAGGAGTAGAGTATAATTTAGAGGTCTCCAGAAGACTTGTTGATCAATGGTGTTGGCGTACACCACCATGGAAGTACAACTCAAACATCTTCAAATTGGCACTTGCCCATCTATTGGCCCCACTTCCCTATTTTTAGAATCTTAAAATTGGAAGTTCTAACTTATTTTTTTATAGATGGATGTTATTCTTAACCAATTTTTTTAATGGAGTTTAATGTTTAAACTTTTTATGAATGATACGTTTGTTCCATGTTGAATGCATGAGGGGCAATTAAGTTCATGCTAAATACATGAAAGGATAAGTGTTTGTTTAGTTTTTTCTGCTGTGTTTATTTTTTAGGGTTGGGGACTCTTTAAGATATTGTCCTTTGTAAAGGAGACAATTAAAAAGAATGTAATATTATTTAACAAAAATCAAATTAAATGGATGAAAATCAGTCAAACTATTTTTGGTGGATACGAATCGTTGGGATGCTCCTACATCATAAGAATTGTAAGTGCAAAGATAACAAAGGTTCTTCAAAAAATCTACAAGAAGCTTATCAAGACAGTGAGTAAGTCAAAATTGTCAACCTACAAATATTGAAGAGAGAATTTGAAGAGGCAAGAAGTTGGGAGAGTGGGTGATTATTGTGTAAAAGTAAAAGATGTGGTCAATAAGATGACTACTTTGATAGAGACTATGAACAAAAGGTTGTGGTTTAAAAGGTGTTAAAATCTCTAACACCAATGTAGAATCATGTTGTAATAATCATTAAGGAAAGTAAAGATTTGACTACTCTCAAGTTTGATCACTTAGTAGGACCTCTTATGTCTCATGATAAAAGACTTAGAGACACATTTGGAGAAATTTATCTTAAATTAAAAACCATAAAGAATGAAGGTGTAATCAGTAAAAGCAATCAAGGATAAGGCAAAGACAAGAACAACAAGGCATAGTTCACACAAAGATATATGATAGATTATGAAGAGAATTTTATACCATTATAAAGATAAGAGACCAATAGAGTGGTGATTTCAATAGAAGCTCAAAAGAAATAAAGCATGCATCACATGGATGTGAAAATATCTTTCTTCTATAGTTCAACTGAGTATATTGCAGTCACTTTTATAGATACATTTAAGAATTATGACTTCAAAATTTTCTAGAAGAAATTGGGGAGAAATAAATTTAGCTAATAATAATCTTCTGCAATAACATAAGTACAATTAATTTGTCCAAGAATCGTATCCATCATAGTAGGACAAAAAAAAATTAATTTGAAATATCATTTCATTTTATATTTGGTTCAAAAGAAAGAAGCATAATTGAGGTATATACAAACTTAGAAACAACTTACAAATATATTTACAAAAGACATACAATTTTTAAAACTTCAAGACCATCTTATGAGTCTACTTCATCAAGTGGCAATATGTTGATAAATAGTGTTTATGTACACCAGGTCATGCAACTACAAATCAAACCATTTGTCAAAAGGGTAGACATCATTAGCATATCCTACAATCATTGCATTCCAAGAGATGACATGATGGATGTCCATATCCTATTCCAAAGCTCACCCGACATGATGATCTATGATGTAGAAATTTAAAAAAAAAAAATTGCACAGTTTCATCGAACTTTCAACGAAATACAAAAAATTCTAACGCAATTGTTGTACCTCTGACGAAAGATAGCAGTGCCTAATTGTCGACATTTCAACGAAATACACAAACGAAAGTTTCTGATGAATAGAAATTTTGTCGCAATTTCGACGAAAACATGATCCCTTGACAACCAACGAAGTTAGGTTGATATTTTGACGTTTTTAGAGTGTCGAAATTTCGACAAAAAAGTGTCGACGAAAATTGGTTCAATGTTTCATCGGTATTCCGACAATCTTTTGTCAAAAATTCAACAAATGTTCGTCGAAAATTGGACCCAAATACTGTAGTGTGTAATCTCCAATATGGATGCTAAGCTGGGGAACTATCCTGGTGCAACTCAACTGAAACCCATCTACTATCATCACATTGAATCCCGAAAACTCCTCAATATGTAGCCCACGCTTCACCACTTGACCCTCGTCGATGAAATTGTGTGTGGCTCCACTGTCCACCAAGCATACCATGTGTTTTCCTTTAAGGACACCTTTCAAACAGAATGGATGAAGTCTAGGAACTCTGAATAGTGAGGCTATGTTGCTCTAGGGAGTCTCCTTAGCTCCAGAACCATCCAACTCTAACTATGGAGGCGACTCCTCCTATCCACTGCCATCTCCAGTACTGGTCTCATTA
The DNA here is from genome assembly GCA_007258455.2 of Sequoia sempervirens. Lineage (NCBI taxonomy): Eukaryota > Viridiplantae > Streptophyta > Pinopsida > Cupressales > Cupressaceae > Sequoia > Sequoia sempervirens. Next base: position 24,669 of record VDFB02062994.1, read on the forward strand.
CCATCTGGCTCCTCATCTTCTAAGATGACCTCAATCAAATGAACCTTTCCTTTCCCAAGGTAACGGTGGTCACGGTTCCATGGCTCCTTGTAGTAGAAACATAACTATTTCTTGTGAATTTCATTTATGGATTCCTGATCAAATTTTGGTGTGGTGTTCTTTTGCTAATCGATACTCTTTAGTTTTGACAGAAATCCATCAAAATTCTTTCTTTGAGGTTAGAAGGGAGGGGTAGTCTCCAAATCCAAAGCTAAGCATATGGTGTCATGTAGTGTACTACGCTTATGAGCCTTCACTAAACCCCTCAATCTGTCACTCAATCCCTCAACGAACAACATAGTGACTCACCTCTTAGACATATCAGGAACCATGATAGCTATTTTTCTAGAACTCATTTATGTAAGCCTCAACATGACCAACCTGTTTCAATTGAGCCAGATCCCTGTAGTAGACCTCAACATCCTTATGGTCAAAACGTGCTATCAGTTTATTGACAAACTCCTCATATGAACGTATCAAGGCATGATCCCGTAATACCAACCCATGGTGTCACCAATCATATGCTACACACTCTAGATGCATCGTAGCAAATTGTATAGCCTTTTCTTCCTCCATAGCTTTCAAGGATAGGAATGTGTCAAGTTTATGCACCCATGATCTGGCACTTATTTTTCTACTTCCATTGAAGGTTGGTAAAGGAATATTATTTAATGCCTCCTTGTATTCCTTAGGTTGAGTACCTTGATCGGTTTTACTTTTGAGACCCCTTTCTTGCCTTTCCAGTCTAACTCTGGCCTTATCCTTCCATTGATTCATAAACTAATTCATATTGATTAATGTCCTCACATCATGTGGAAGAGCTTTGTATTCATCGTAGGCCACCATAACATCATCAGTGATGTTTGTCTTATCCTCCAACTCTGAAATTGCTTCTACTTTAGTTTTCCTTGGCACAAATGTAGGACGAAGAGGCCGATCAAACCTTGTGCTTGTTGTCCTAATAGCATCAGAGGCTGCTATATCTCATTTTTTGTGACCAGCATCACTTATGCTATGATCACTACTTGATCTGCTTGATCTAGCAAGATCCATTTTCATTTGACCCATGGTTGTAATCATATGATCCTAGAATTGTTGTAGCATTTGTTGTTGCTGCTGGGCAAAGTTGGTCAAGAAATTGTCAAGTTGATTATTCAAATCCCTCAACAAGTTTTCACCACCTCTTTCCCCCATCTCATATTTAGCTAGGATAAAATCAGGTCCTTCATGTTGTCCTAGCCTACTTCTAGTAAAATATCTGTGTGACCCTATCTCTCTAGAGTGCATAGAATCAAATCAACTGACATGAAACGATGAAACCCTAAAAGGCTGGCAAGATCACCAGCTCTGATACCACTGAAATATACTTTCCCGAGAGTGTGAAAATTTTATGCAAAATTTATGTTTGATAGATGGATTTATTCAACAAAATTCAAATACAAAGTATTTCCAGAATAGTAAACAACTATCATAAAATAAAATGCATGTATTCCATAGCTTTTCATAATTTTCTACACAGTTCAATTGTTTAATAATTCGCCTAGAATTTTTTATTTAGACTTGTAGATTTTAACAATGGATGATAAACAACAAGAACTTGGAAAATGATGTCGATCTTTCCCATCCTACTTAGCTGGTGCTAATCCTTGATGTGCAGGTCACATGTTAGTCTCAATATGCAACGCTTCAATTTTTAGGCTTAATCCGTCCTCCTAGGTTGACTACAAATCACTCCTACTCACCACAAATACCTCCACAAAACTTCATGCTTTATACTAACCCAGGTATCTTCTACGCTTCAGATATTGGCATGCATTGATATGGGGTTTCCCTCCCAAACAACACAAAGCCAGGGGTTTCATCCTGGTTCAATATTCTTCACAAATTGATATAGAGAACAAAATCAAAGACATTTTTTTGAATGATCCTCCCACCCAATCGAACCTTTTTATATATCTTGAGATGTCAATCCTTTCTTCACAAAAAATTAGTCGATTTCCTTGAAGAGAGCTTGTTTCCATTTTTGAAAAATCAAAAGTCTTATCCATATCAAATAATTGCCCTTATTTGAGAGTAAGAAACTTAAGCTTATTTTGATTTATTTCCCACCATGTTGAATCGCCTAGCAAAAGAAATTATTTAAAGTAGTCCCGCCTTTATGAATAATTAAATAAAATTAATGGACTATAGCTTTTTTCCTTAATTTAATTATTCTCTTATTCCCTTTTATTTTGATATATTTCTAATCTCCGGGAACAAAAAGATTAGAAAATTTCTTCAAAAATAAACATCAAGCGAAGAGGGACATTACAAAATTAAAATAACAATTCTAAGTTCGATGGAATATGCTTGGTCAATTAAATTAATACTTGTTGTGAATTGAAAAAAAATAGTAGTAATTGAGAGATGGCTATTACATTTTTATGGCCATTTTTTTAAAATTGAACAAGCACATACCAAAGGAAAAGATATTGAAATCCAAACATAATGAAACCCTATTTTCACTCCTTCAAATTTATAGTTTTCTTCCATCTACCCATAAACTCACATGACACATCTAGCAACCATTATTTGATCTTCCTATGCCTACATTTTTGCTTCCATATCATACAAAGCATCACCTTTTCTTTGGCAGTCAATTGTTACCTTTGCATTCTTGCTCGACCTCAAATTAACTCTCTTTTAGTAATCACTAATTAGAGCCTTCTCTCTTTTACTTATTATGGCAAAAAGTGAAGTTTAAGGACAAGGTTTGTTGTGTTATTCTACCAAGTATTTCATCTTACATCCAACTTTTTTTTTCGAAGGATAAGATCAAATTCCTTTGACACCTCTCAAACTTTGCCATCTTCTTTCCCAATGGAACACCAAATTATGGTGAATAGATGCCACCAAGCCTACAATCTCTAATGTGGAATAACAATATTAGGTGCCCATGGTTCAACCACGTATATGTATCATTCTCTTGCATCATATTATCTCATATTGCTTTTTTGTTTCCATATTACTTGAGTTTTGACTTCAATTAACTTGATTAGAGGGAGTTACAAAGATTTAAAGGTAATTCTATCACATGTGATTGCTCTAATTTAGTTGGCCACACTCACATTTTTTTTTTTCATATTACTTTCCATTAGATCAAAACATTATTTCATTGTTTCTCATACATTCACAAGTCATTGAAATGTATGGATTATGAACAATTCTACTCTCAATTACTTTTTTTCTAGATCACTTTTGTAGCTACTAATTTTTTCTTTCTAAAACAAGTTCTTTCCTAGACATCCATGGATTGTCTTATGTTCTTGTTGTGGAATGAAAGGAGGCAACCATATTGTAGAACCTCATTGTGAGCACTATGGTGATTTTATTGATGATGTTAAAGATTGTAGACTATGAGGCCTTGCAACCAGCAAAGGGATTACACCTCCAATTTACCGCCTAAAAACAATATTTCCATTAGATCAAAACATTATTTCATTGTTTCTCATACATTCACAAGTCATTGAAATGTATGGATTATGAACAAGTCTACTCTCAATTACTTTTTTTCTAGATCACTTTTGTAGCTACTAATTTTTTCTTTCTAAAACAAGTTCTTTCCTAGACATCCATGGATTGTCTTATGTTCTTGTTGTGGAATGAAAGGAGGCAACCATATTGTAGAACCTCATTGTCATAATGAGGCCTAATTCCTTTAGAAGGCTTAGAAGGAATAAATTCAATTTCTTAGACCATCACAAAGAACAAAGTAAAGATTATTATGACAATATATGTGGTGGTGTTTGATTTAAAGATGATGATGATGACCTAGATTATAAACAATATGACTTCCACATGTATGTCCGAAAAGAGAAAGTTATCGTGACCACCCCAACACACGGGTTCCTCCATCCTCCATATTCGCCTTTTGGAACATAAAACCAATTCAAATAATTATATGTTCAATCTTTTTGCAAACATTTGGCAACTTTTTCTTAAAAAAATTTCATGACTTCCAACAGAAATGGAAAATGCAATATATGGGGAAGATTGACAATGGAGTTATTTAAATGACCTTTCAGCTTGTTGTACCCCAAATTAAAATTTTGCTACACTTAGGAATTTTGAAGAAATGGTCAAAAGTCTTGTTAAAATTGTCAAAAAAGGTCAAATTTGAGAATTTGCATGTCTTGCATCAAGGTCAAAAACTCAAAATTTTTAAAATATGACAAACTAGGTTTGCTTAGAGCGACAATTCCTTCAAAACTCAGATCTCAGTTTTTCGGCCCTAAATTTTAGGAAAAGTTACTTTCTAAAAATAGAACCTTTTTTTCTGGGTTTCTTCTCAAATGAATACTGGCAAAATTTTCTAAAAATAGAAATTTTGGCTTCCAAGGCTCAAACTGATTTTGATTGGTTGAAAATACTTCCTCATCAGGCTGGTCCAGTTAGAAACATCAAAAGATCAGTTTTTCCTTTGTGGGTCTATTTTGCTTCTTCAAAAGTTGTTCCAAGAGCTCCAAGGCCATTCATTAATGGAGTTTTCTCAACTGCTATGTGTCAAATTTAGAGTCTCAAGCACTGTACAGATCAAGAAGTGACAAAAGATGATTGAGGAACAAAGAACGAAGGAGGGAAGCTGGAAAATCTTGAAAATTGCAAAATTTTGACTAACACCAGAGAGTCCAAGCGCCCCTGCCCAATCTAGGTGCCTTGACACTCATGCCTTGGATTTTTTTAGTCCCCAGGAGTCTAGGCAATGACAAATGTGAGGAATGAAGGGAAAAGTAAAAATTTGCAAATTAAAAACTAACTCTGGTGATCATAGGCGCCCTAAGTAGCCAGGGGCGCCCAACTTTGAAGACCAGTTGATGGAGTTAGGGTTTGTGCTACTAGACAATGTTGCTCAGAATTCAGTAGGCTCCACAATGAATCCATCAACACAATCATTAGATTAATCAGTCAGTCAAAATTTGAGATTGACCGGAGAAGTCTTGGCAGAGAAGCAAACTGCAAATCATAAAACATGGAAAATATTTTGTTTGGAACCTTTGGGCACCCAATTTAGCTAGGGGTTCCTAGGGTTTTGAGCCACATGATTCAGTGATCAGGGTTTGCAAATATGACCAGTCTTCAGAATTCTACCAACCATACAGTGGATGTCTTCGCCAGATCATTAGATCCTTCAATCACTCACATCTTCAGATCAAATAGAGGGCATAACATGAGGTTTCAAGTTTGAAAGATGAAAATTCTTAAAAAATGATTGTTTGATGATCTTGGGCGCCCTAGGTAGCCAAGGGCGCCCAATATTTTGAGTACCTAAAAGTGAAAATTCGAGTTTGAGACCTCCAACAACTTTTCTTCAAATTTGAGCAAGATTTTCAATGGATATCTCAGTGAGCTCATCAAATTTGTCAAGCATCGGATATGACAAATTGAACGGGGGGTAAAATCTTGCAAAATGTCAAAAGTAAAAAAAAAAAAGTTGAAAAACATAGAAAAATTCTAACTCTGGAGGAGTTGGGCGCCCTAGCTAGCCAGGGGCACCCAAGAATTTGACCCCTCAGATTTAGTTTTCAGGAAACACAGCCTCCAAAAGATCTTTCTCAGAATTCATCAAACTATCCAATGAATCCAACAATCAATTCATCGGACCTCCTAAATGGCTGGAAATGCAAAATTAATAGAGAATTCACCTGAAGGTAAAAACTAAAAATCACAGAAAAAATTCTATCTTTGGACAATAAACCAGGGACGCCCATGATTTTGAAAGTCAAGATGATGTTTTTATCAAAAGCAGCATCCAGGTTGATCTCGTCAAATTCAATCAAGCTTCATGATAGATCATTCAACTAGTTCATGGATCAATATATCGTCGGGAAATCAAAGATCAAATTGAGATTAAAATCAAGCAAAAGTTGAAAATTCCAGAAAATGGCAAAGTCTGCTAGCCAAGGGCGCCAAACTTTCATGCCTTAGCAATTTTTTCCAAATTTCATCTTTCAACATCAAAAAAGTGTCCAAGTTCAATGCACCTGCTCTAGAAGGGTTTTCACAGTTCTAAATTTAGGAAACAAAGCGTTTTTTTAATCCTAAAAACCTATTTAGGATGGCTTTGTCTTCCATCATTCACAAATTTTTGCAGGTGGCATCCAAGACAAGAGGGGAGGAAACATAAATTTTTTCTTCATCAAGATTTGAAGGCTAAAACTTGGTGATTTTTTCAGAGTTCTTCATATTTTCCATATCAGCTCACACAAAGGCTTTCTTTTTCATGCTTTATTTTTCCATGGCATCAATTTTCAAAAGAAGGGGGTCATCTTTTTCAATTTTGAGCAATTTGAGTCAGCTTGGTTCATGATTCTCAACAAGTTTGGAAAAAATTTCAACTTTCAAGAACTTGCTTTTTTCTCACATGTCCAAGAAATCTTTAGTATTCTCAAAATATGATCAATTGGGTTCATCCAAAACGTGATTCTGCAAAAAACCTAGCTCTCAGCTTTTTTAAGAAAAATTCAAAAATTAGGGTTTCTACTTTTCAACCAGCCATCAACAATTTTCAGAAACAAATGATTTGGGTCTTCTTGCAACGAAATAATGCACAAAACCCATATCTTAGATTATTTTTGAAAAATTTGTGCATTTAAAGAAGAAAAACCAACAAGCTATTTTTAGCTTCTGTGCACAACTTGTTCGAGCATAGTCAAATTTACAGTCAATCTTCAAGTTTTTCAGCATGGAGTACTCTCCCATCTAATTCAGAACCAAGCCAATGTTGTGTCAATATTTTCATCATACAACATTCTTCAATTGAAAAATTGGGAGAAGTGTCAGAAGCATAAAAGATGCAGAAGAAACAGAGGAATGACAAAAGATAGACACACAAGAAAAAATATATGTTGAAGAAAGAGGATATATTTATAAAATGTCATCACTCCAGTTGCAGAGCCACTGAAATTAGCAAGATTTGATAAAGCAGTTGAAGATGTGAAAGATTCTCTAAGTTCAATTGTAGGTGAAGAGATCCTGGAAAAGCGGAATCTTGCTATAGATAGTATTGATGCTCCTGATAGAGATACAGTTTCAAGCTTTCTGGCAGATGTGGTTGACATTTAAAGCAGTAGTGAACTAGAAGCTTTCTTTGGGCTTTCTTTCTATTCTTGTCTCGTTCTTTTCTATTCTCTGTGAAGGACAAATATCAAGATGTAATAGTTGGCACTTTCCCTATTTTTTGTGCTTTCATAGGTTGTTAGATGCTTATCTTGTTTTAGTTTTAGAAATAAATCTTGCATGTTGGAAATCCTTGTTGTAAAAGCAAGGATATTTTAGAGTTCCCTACTCCTCGCTTGTGTATAAATAAGGGTAGCATTTCCCATTTTTCTTCAACAGTTATTGTGATAGTAAATTGTTGAGCCTACTTTTCCTACAAGTTGTTGTTTAGTTTCAGTTCACTTAGTGTAAGAGCAAGCTTGTATGCCTATCTTTGTTGCAAGATGTTGTTCAGTTCATGTGTTAATTTTGTCAATGTGTTTTCGTTTATCACTAAGTTGTAAGCATGTTATTGCTACAATCTTGTTGTCCCAAAAGTGTAATCTTTGTTACTTGAAATTTGAGAAAATAAAATTGTATGTCTGCTTTGCTGCTTTGATCTACTATCTCATATTTCCATTTTATGTGTTTTGCTTAAATGATCTCTATTTTAGCTTGCATTGAAAGTACAGTAGATGTGCATTGGAAGAAATTTTCTTTAAGTATTTGTGTCAAAGAATCATTCCTTGTTCATTTCTAATTCTCAAGCTCTAAGTTTACTTGAGTAGTTAGAAACATCATTAGAGTAGGCTTAGTCGTAGTTGAAATTCAAAAGAGAAAATCTTAGCTACGACACTAGAGTTTTATAACCTTGTGCTCTTAGTTGAACAAAAATATTGGAAAAGTAGTTTAGTTTACTTTCTTTAAGCAACATCAGCAAAGATTCCCTTCCTAATTTGAAGAGCAGTTTATCTATGCATAGCTGTCTGTTTCTAATCCGCATTCTAGAGATGCGAATTGAAATGCCAAAAAAAAATTGGCACCTACCATGGGGATGAGGCATAAAACTTCAAAGAAAGCTTACACTTTATGCCATGGGAATGACTCTTTGGCATCCTACTACTCCAGTTCAATAGCTTGATCTTACACCTACTATTATTCAACCAAATTTTGAGATAGTTGAAGGAGAGAAAATGGGCATCATCAAGATCTTGAGGAGTTTCATATTTGAGAAGAAGGAAACTCCTGCTCAGTGGACAAACGTTGCTACCATTCTAGACAAAGACGAAAGGAAATCCAATCTTGTAGCTGGAAGACTAGTACTGGCACATCCTTCATGGAATTAGATAATCCTGGCTTACAAAGTTTATACAAGGAGGAGAAAAAATCCTCTCTTTCAAGGAGACACTGATACAAATCCTTTCCTTCTACAAATACGCCCTATAGAAGTTGGAGAGGCATCCAATGCAGTTCCTAAATCCAACACAGTACCTGAGATCAAAGAAGAACTTGAAGTTAAGCAAGAAGAACCTATAATTCAACCAAAAGCAATGGGTGATAACAATAATAAAAATAACTGCAATCGGAGACAAGCACCCCTGCTGCATTGGGGTGATCTAATTGGACCTTTAGCTTTGGACGCAAATCATGAATTACCTAAGGGGTTGAGGAAGCACTTTCCACGGTTTCACGGTGATGGATCTCAACATCCTGATGATCATATTTATGCCTTTTCACCAGCTTGTGTTGTTCTGCATGTGGCACATGAAGATATTGTTGTACATCTCTTTGTTGAGACCCTTGTGGGAAATTTTGTCGAATGGTTCAATCATCTAGAGCCAGGCTGCATCACAAACTAGGAAACTATGAGCAAAAAATTCCTAGTAAGATTCAAGCCAACTGAAGACAATCACCAGTTGTTTGCCCAACTTTCAAATCCAAATATGGAGGTCAATGAACCAATGAGGGAGTTCATGGCAAGGTTTAATTTCCTGGCACGTCTTTCACATACACTCAATCTGTCACCTGAAATCCTATTCAACAATTTCATCAACGCTCTTCCATCTGAGATAGATTTTTTCCTGAAATTGGCTAATGAAACAAAATTAGAGAATGCATAGCAGGGTTCTATAGAGATTGAGGACAACATGATTACTTCCAGAAAAATGAAGGGAGATGTTATCAGGCCTTTGGTTCAGAGTTCTGCAAACCCACTGCTACAAAAGGTTGCCAACGAAATGACTATTCTCAAGAGGCAATTGTCCACATAGCCTACACTGCCTACTCATCCTACACTGCTTGTGTTGCATGCCCCACAACCGTACCAACCTCAGTAACCATATCAACCGCAGCAGTCATACCAACTGAGGAGAAATAATTTTTAGTCTTAAAACAATTATAGGCCACGACAGCCAGCTCCACCAAAATAGACAATTGATGTTGCTCAACACACAGTATTTTGTTCCTTCCATGATACCAATGCACATACCAACTCCACATGTCCTAGAAACTTAAGAATGAATCAGATAATGGGATACACTGAAACTACACCAGGTCTGAGCTTTGTACCAACACCTAGTTCGAATGTTGTCTTACCATAGCTGGACAACTTGGATGGCGACTCTACAACAGGATACCTCAAGAAAGTGAACCCACTATTGAAGAAGAAGAAGATCCCCATCAGTACTCTCTTGCAGTGAATCCTAAAATTTTTACCACACCTGTGTTTACAAGAGCTCAACATTTGAAAGCACAGAAAGAAGAAGAAGAGAGACTGAAAGCACAAAAAGGAAAAGGAAAAGAAGTGGCTTCTACTTCTAATCCTAAACCTTCTTACGAGAACATTAAAGCAATTTTTCAAGACTCATCTTCAACAAATTTTGATATTGTAGACTCCCTGATGAAGAATAAGGTGCAGATTTCTCAGCTGGAATATCTCCAAGATCATCCAGAACAGTTGGATAGACTTCTTAAGGTTGTAAAGAAAAAACCTGTTATGTAGCCTACATTGCTCAAATCATCTATATCAACAGAAGACAAGCCTAAGTCCTTTTATATCTCTTTGTATATAGGGGGTTTCAAACTAAGTAAGTGTATCATTGATTCAAGAGCCTTAGACAACGTCATGCCTCTACAAGTAATGAATGCTTTAGTACTTTTGTGCACTAAGACAAAAGACAAATGTTATTCATTGGAGTCCAAGTCGGTGTCGTTGGTCGGACAATTGAAAGATGTTCAAGTGAGGCTGGTGGCTTTCCCAAAAAAAAGATAATGATGACCATCCTGATAGCTGGCATTCCAGCTAGCTACAAGATGTTATTGAGTAGAAGCTTTTGCAAGTATCTCAAAGGAGAGATACAAATGGATTGGTCTTCTACGACTATTCCACTAAAGAATGGTACTTTCAAGCTAGAACCAAAGCCCAAGTCTCAATTTGTGGTGGTGAAGTCCCAAGATCCTCAAGCTCAAATTCTATATCAAGAAACGGGACTTGGTACCTATGCTATGTTGTCGGAGATACTTGAGGAAAGTCAAGAGGTTGTGTGTTCAATAGATAAATCAACAAATGATCTTAAGTTGTGGACTATGTAATTTGATGGAGTTTTTCTACTATTGGTTCGGGTGTGGGAGTTGTGATAATTTCTCCTGAAGGATGCTTATATTCATTTGCATATTGCTTGCAATTTGAATGCACAAACAATACCACGGAATACAAGGCACTCTTATTAGGTCTCAAGAATGCAAAGGATATGGGTATCAAACAATTAAGAGTTGAAGGTGATGTGGATCTGGTTGTGAAGCAGGTAAGAGATCAATTTCAAGTAAGAGAAAATCGCCTTCGACATTACAAAAACAAGGTGTGGAATGTGATCGACTAGTTCGAGGCATTCACTATCAAATTTATTCCACGTCGAATGCCCTTGCGGTATTGGCTTCACTTTTCATGCCGCATTCTGACTTTCGTCAGAATGCATTTTCTATTGAACTCATATGCAGGTCGGCTATACTTGACAATTGTGATAACTTGCAAGTCTTTGATGACGATGACCACATTAAGGAGTTTCTTATCATGGGAAATAATTTCAAAGAATTATTCTTTGAGGGAAGCACATCTTCTTTCAGAGAATCAATAACAAAAAAATTTGATGTGCCAGAAGATGAAGAGAATTCAAAAGAAACAGATACCAACATCATCCAATTGAAGGGTAATAAAATTCCCAAGGGCTTGGTTTTTGTGGAGAATATATTTGACAGGCATGACAAATACATTCAAGATCAAAAGAACTCAAGAGATAAGACCTCTGCTAAATATCATCAAGTAAATATTGGTACAAATGACAAGCCTCAGCTTGTTAATTTGGTCACATGTTGCACTACAAAGGAAAGTGAGAGGTTTATGTCTTTGTTCAAGCAATACCGAGATGTCTTCACCTAGTCCTATGAGGACTTGAAAATTTTCACACCAAGAGAATTGTCTCATACAATTCCTCTTAAACCTTAAGTGAGGCCCTTCAGGAAAAGAACAAAGACACTACAATCCGCGAATTCAAGATACCATCTACGCAAACATTCAGAAGATGGTGGATGTGAAAATCATCTTTCTAATACATCACTCCACTTGGGTGTCTAATATAGTTCTTGTATGTAAGAAGAATGGAGAAATCAGAATTTCCTTAGATTTCAAGAACTTGAATTATCATCCTTTTCTGATCATGGAGCACACTTTGCAGACAATTACTGGTTCAGAGATATTGTCTTTATTAGATAGTTTTTCTAGTTACAACCAAATCACAATGGCTAAAGAAGTTTAAGACAGCATTCACGTTTGCTTATGAAAGGATGCCCTTTGGCCTCATCAATGTCGGTGCTACATTTCAAAGAGCCATGGATTTGGCATTTGGAGACTTGAGGAACAAAGTAATTGTTGTCTATCTTGACGACCTCACTGTTTTCTCAAAGATGCGAAGAGATCATTTTTCACACTTAGGGAAAGTCTTCAAGAGATGCAGATACCACAAAATTTCATTAAATCCTAAAAAGTGCATCTTTGTGGTGACAGAGAGCAAGCTGCTTGGCTACATCATCTCCAAAAAAGGAACTTGAATAGATGCTAGTAGGGTTGAGTCTATTAGAAACTTGTCTCTTCCAACAAGCAGAACTGGAGTACACTCCTTTGGTAAGATAATTTCATACGAAGGTTTGTGTCGGATTTCTCAGAACTAACAAAAGATATAGCTACTACGATGAAGAAGTTTTCTTTCAAGTGTACAGAAGAAGGCAAGAAGGCATTTGTTGCAATAAAAGAAGCTATCAACCAAGCACCAGTGCTGGTCTGTCCCAACTATGATAAAGATTTTATCCTTTATTGTTATGCATTAGAGCAGACTTTGTCTGCCATACTGACACAAAAGTTAAATGAATAAATTGAGTCTCCAATAGCTTTCATGAGCAGCAATTTCAAAGATAGTGAGTTACGATACACTCAAATTGAAAAGAATGCATATGCAATGGTTAGAGTCGTAAAGAATTTCAAATTTTATATCTTGAATTCCCATACAATTGTGCATGTCACAGATCTAGCAGTTGAAAGTGTGTTAACTCAATAGGAGATGGGCACAAAGAGAGGAAATTGGGTCGCAAGAGTGCAAGATTATGACTCGAAGATCAAGCCAACCAAACTCTTTCGCGGGAGAGGTCTTTGTTAGCTGATAGCAGAGGACGGTGACAAGAAACACAAAGCTGAAGGTGTACCTGAACTTGAAACTGAACCTGAAGTTAAATAGGATCTTCCTATGGTCCTACTTGTTGAATCCACGGAAGAATGGTTTATTGAGATATGGTACTTCCTGACTTATGGTGAATGCCCAAGACACCTAGACAAGCAACAAAGGAGAACACTAAAGCTAAAAGCGCAAAACTATGTGCTTATGAATAATGTTCTATACAAGCGAGGGCTTGATGTAACATTTTTGTTGTGCATCAACAAGGATCAACAACAACAGTTGTTGGAAGATTTTCATAGTCAAGAATGCGGTGGCCACTTTTCTTCAAGGATTGCAACATTCAAAATCCTACGAGCACAATTATTTTGGGCAACTATGTTTCGTGATGCATATGAATGGGTGCATAGATGCCAGTTGTGTCAGTAGTTTGTGGCAAGATGAAGTTGGTAGCCATTCCTCTTAGCCAGTTGTCATAGATGCTCCATTCCAGCAATGGGGTTTGGATTTTGTAGGTCCTATCAACCTACATTCCAACAAGGGGCATATTTATGTCCTAACAGCCACAGATTATTTCACAAAATGGGTTGAAGTTATTCCTACCAAGCAGGCTACCTCGGAAGTTGTGTGTGACTTTTTGAAGGAAGGAAAATATTGTTTCATGCTTCGGGGTGCCTCGCAAAATTGTGACTAATAATGCAACATGTTTCTCATTTGAGGAGCTACTGGAGTTTTGTTTTGATCATGACATCACTTTATCACATTCATCAGATTATTACCCTCAGGGTAATGGACAAGTCGAGTCATCAAACAAGAACATAGTCACAATTGTACGCAAGTTAGTTGATTCCAGTCAATGAACTTGGCATAAGAAACTCTACAACACTCTCTAGGCTGACAAAATTACTCTGAAGAGAGCCATTGGTACGTCACCCTTCATCATGATGTATGGTACAAAGGCTATGTTACCTATCGCACTAGAGTTGTCTGATTTGCAGCTGATATCCATAGTAGAGGATGGGGAGTTCACAGATCCAATTGATAAGTGTATCATGTACCTGACAAAGCTTCAAGAAGAGAGGGTGGAGGTAGCAGACAGAATCACTCATCATCATGAGCGAGTGAAGAAATTTTTTGATAAGAAAGCTCAGTAGCGAGATTTTGAGGTTGGATATCAAGTCCTATTATGGGATAAGAGGCATGAGCCCAAAGGAATACACAAAAAAAATTGATTATTTGCGATTGGGGTCATTAAAGATTCACAAGCTCGTAGGGGAGAACAATTATATTCTCTCGCACTTGGATGGAAGGCTCCTCCCACTACCACACAATAGGCAGTATTTGAAGCACTTCATCCCTTCGGGGGTAGAGTACAATCTGTAAATAATTTTCCTTCATGTTTTCATGATGTGTTTCCCCTTTCCGTGACGTGTTCATTATGTTGTGTTTCCCCTTTCTATAACAGTTATGTTGTGTTTTAGGTGATTAGGCATCTTGTTTTAGGTGATTTCTAGGGAAGTTCCAACTATTAAGTGATTATAGGAAGTCATGTCCTGGGTGACTTAGGGAAAAATTCTTGTGATAGGTGATTAGGAAATGTTTCTAACTCTAATGCCTAACTGATAAGACACTGGTCTAAGCTTAAAAGTACAAATATTTTTGGTTCTCCTATGTCATAAGTATTCGACATGGTCCCCAAACAAAGCCAAATGTTGTACCCCAAATTAAAGTTTTTGCTACACTTAGGCATTTTGAAGAAATGGTCAAAAGTCTTGTTAAAATTGTTGAAAAAGATTAAAATTGGGAATTTGCATGTCTTGCATGAAGGTCAAAAACTCAAAATTTTCAAAATATGGCAATCTGGGTCTGCTCAGAGCCACCTTTCCTTCAAAACCCAGATCTCAATTTTTCAACCCTAAATTTTAAGAAATTTTTTACTTTTAAAAACTTTCTAAAAATAGAACCTTTTATGGGTTTTTCAAGGTTTCTTCTCAAATGGATATTGGCAAAAAAATTTAAAAATAGAAAGTTTGGCTTCCAAGGCTCAAACTGATTTTGATTGGTTGAAAATACTTCCTCATCAAGTTGGTCCAATTAGAAACATCAAAAAATCAATTTTGCCTTTGTGGGTCTATTATGCTTCTTCATAAGTAGTTTCAGGAGCTCCAAGGTCATTAATGGAGGTTGTTCAACTGTCAAGTGTCAGATTCATAGTCTCAAGCACTGTACAAATCAAGAAGCAACTGAAGATGATCGAGGAATAAAAAATGGAGGGACGCTGGAAAATCTTGAAAATTGCAAAATTTTGACTAACACTAGAGAGTCCAGATGCCCCTGTCCAGTCTAGGCACCTAGACACTCGTGCCTTGGATTTTTTCAGTCTCCAGTAGTCTAGGCAATGACAAACGTGAGGAATGAAGGGAAAATTCAAAATTTGCAAATAAAAAACTAACTCTAGTGATCATAGGCGCCCAACTTTCAAGGCACCAGTTGATGGAGTTAGGGTTTGTGCTACTTCACAATGTTGCTCAGAATTCAGCAGGCTCCGTAGTGAATCAATCAACACAATCATCAGATCAATCAGTCAGTCGAAATTCAAGATTGAACAGAGAAGTCTTGACAAAGAAGCTAACTACAAGTCATAAAAAACATGGAAAATATTCTAAGTTTGGAATCTTTGGGCGCCCCAAGTAGCCAGGGGCGCCTAGGGTTTTGAGCCACCTGATTCAGTGATCAGGGTTTGCAAATATGACCATTGTTTTCAGAATTATGCCAGCCATTCAGTGGACGTCTTCACTAGTTCATCATACCCTTCAATCACTCGCAACTTCATATCAAATGGAGGGCATAACATGAGATTTCCAGTTTGAAAGATGAAAATGCTAAAAAAATCAGTCTAATGATCTTGGGTGCCCTAGGTAGCCAAGGGCGCCCAAGCTTTTGAGTACCTAAAAGTGGAAATTAGGGTTTGAGACCTCCAACTACTTTTCTTCGGATTTGAGCGGTCTTTTCAGTGGATATCTCAGTGAGCTCATCAGATTTGTCAAACACCACATATGACAGATTGAACGGGGGTAAAATCTTGCAAAATGTCAAAAGTCAAAAGCAGAGTTGAAAAACACAGAAAAATTCTAACTCTGGAGGAGTTGAGCGCCCTAGCTAGCCAAGGGTGCCCAAGCTTTTGACCCCTCATTCAATTTTCAGGATTTGCAACCTCCGGAAGATCTTTCTCATAATTCATCAGGCTATCCAGCAAATCCAACAGCCAGTTAATCGGACCTTTTAAACTGTCAGAAATGCAAAATCAATAGAGAATTCACCTGAAGGTAAAAATTGAAAATCGCAGAAAATTTTCTTTGGACAGTAAAGGCACCCTTCGTAGCCAGGGGCGCCCATGATTTTGAAGGTCGAGATGGAGTTTTTATCAAAAGCAACCTCCAAATTGATCTTGTCAGATTCAGTCAAGCTTTGTGATATATCATTTAGCTAGTTCACGGGATCAATCTGTCGTCGGGAAATCAAAGATCAAACTGAGATTAAAATCAAGCAAAAGTTGAAAATTCCAGAAAAATGGCTAATTTTGCTAGCCAAGGGTGTCCAAAGTTTCATGCCCGGGCAAATTTTTCCAAATCTCATCTTTCAACATCAAAAAATGTCTGAGGTCAATGCACCTGCTCCAGAAGGGTTTTCACAATTCTAAATTTAGGAAACAAAGAGTTTTTTATCCTAAAATCCTATTTAAGATGGCTTTGTCTTCCATTATTCACAAATTTTTGCAGGTGACATCCAAGGCAAAAGAAGAGGAAACATAAAAAATTTCATCAAGATTTGAAGGCTAAAACTTGGTGAATTTTTCAGAGTTCATATTTTCCAAATCAGCTCACACAGAGGCTTCCTTTTTCATGCTTTATTTTTTTAGGGCATCAATTTTCAGAAGAAGGGGGTCATCTTTTTCAATTTTCAACAATCTGAGTCAGCTTGGTTCATAATTCTCAACAACTTTAGAAAAAAATTCAACTTTCAAGAACCTTTTTTTTTTTTTCTCGCATGTCCAAGAAGCACAAAACCCAACTCTTAGCTTT
Source organism: Sequoia sempervirens (assembly GCA_007258455.2). Taxonomy (NCBI): domain Eukaryota; kingdom Viridiplantae; phylum Streptophyta; class Pinopsida; order Cupressales; family Cupressaceae; genus Sequoia; species Sequoia sempervirens. Next base: position 41,524 of record VDFB02062994.1, read on the forward strand.
TTTAAGAAAAAAATCAAAAATTAGGGTTTTTGCATTTTCAACCAGCCATCAACAATTTTCAGAAACGAACACTCTGGGTCTTCTTGCAACGAAATTCTACACAAAACCCATATCTCAAATTATTTTTGAAAAATCTGTCTGTTTGAAGAAGAAAAACTAGTAAGCTATTTTTAGCTTTTGTGTAGAACTTGTCTGAGCATAGTCGAGTTTATAGTCAATCTTCAAGTTTTTCAACATGGAGTACTCTCCCATCGAATTCAGAACCAAACCAGTGTTGTGTCAAGATTTTCATCATACAATATTCTTCTATTGGAAAATCAGAAATGCCAGAAGCATAAAAGTTGCAAAAGAAATGGAGGAATGCTAGAAGATAGACACGCACAAGAAAAGAGATATGTTGAAGCAAGAAGATATATTTATAAAAGGCCATCACTCTAGTTGCAGAGCCGCTGAAATTAGCAAGATTTGATAAAGCAGCAGAAGATGTGAAAGATTCTCTAAGTTCAATTGCAGAAGGTGAAGAGATCCTGGAAAAGCGAAATCTTGCTATAGATAAGTATTGATGCTCTTGACAGAGATACAATTTCCATCTTTTTGGTGGATGTGGTTGAGATTTAAAGCGGCAATGAACTAGAAGCTTTCTCTGAGCTTTCTTTCTATTCTTGTCTCATTCTTATCCATTCTTTGTGAAGGACAAATATCAAGTTGTAATAGTTGGCAATTTCCTTGTTTTTTGTGCTTTCATAGGTTGTTAGATGGTTATCTTGTTTTAGTTTTAGAAATAAAGTTTGCATGTTGGCAAGTCTTGTTGTAAGAGTAAAGAGATTTTAGGGTTCCCTACTCCTAGCTTGTGTATAAATAAGGGTAGCCTTGCCCATTTTTTTTTAACGGTTATTGTTATAACAAATTGCTCAGCCTACTTTGCCTACAAGTTGTTGTTTAGTTTTAGGTCACTTAGTGTAAGAGCAAGCTTATATGCCTACCTTTGTTGCAAGATGTTCAATTCATGTGTTACTTGTGTCAATGCGTTATGGTTGATCGCTAAGCTGTAAGCTTGTTATTGCTACAATCCTATTGTCCCAGAAGTGTAATCTGTGTTACTTGAAATTTGAGAAAATAAAATCTTATGCCTACTTTGTTGCTTTGATCTACTGTCTCAGATTTCCATTTTATGTGTTCTGCTTATATGATCTCTATTTCAGCTTGCATTGAAAGCACAGTAGATGTGCGTTGGAAGAAAGTTTGCTTAAGTATTTGTGTCAAAGAATCATTCCTTGTTCATTTCTAATTCTCAAGTTTTGAGTTTACTTGAGTAGTTAGAAACGTCATTAAAATAGGCTTAGACGTAGTTGAAATTCAAATGAGAAAATCTCACCTACGATGCTAGAGTTTTATAACATTGTGCTCTTGGTTGAACAAAAAAGTTGGCAAATTAGTTTAGTTTACTTTATTTAAGCAACGTCAACAAAGAGAGAGCTTCCCCTCCTAACGTCATTAAAATAGGCTTAGACGTAGTTGAAATTCAAATGAGAAAATCTCACCTACGATGCTAGAGTTTTATAACATTGTGCTCTTAGTTGAACAAAAAAGTTGGCAAATTAGTTTAGTTTACTTTATTTAAGCAACATCAACAAAGAGAGAGCTTCCCCTCCTAATTCGAAGAGCAGTTTATCTGTGCATAGGTGTCCATTTCTAATCCGCATTCCAGAGGTGCAAATTGAAACGCCAACACAGCTCTTGATCAACTCTCAGTCTCCTACATAGTTTTGGGTTTGGTCCTTTGTTGTCAACTGCCTCAATCATAATGTCAAGCCAACATGATGGAAAACCTAGTCCATCTCATCTCTACAGCAAATTCTCACCTTGATTTTGGGCCTAGTCAAGCTAAACAATCACAAAGGTAAACCTCTCCCAGTCCTCCTAAGCCAATGAAACACAACAACAAAAAAAACTACTAACCTTTCTTTGAAGCCTCCATCCAATCAAGCTGCCCACAAAATTACCCAACTTAAAGGTCATAATTTTTTAATAGATAGTCAATAGTCAATTGCAAACTAATGAATTGTATGAGTACCTTACCTTGTAAATCAAAAACCAAAATGTGTTGATCAGCCTGTCTGTATGATGGGAATAATGGACATAACCTCCTCTACGTTGTCTTTGGGTGAGAAATTGAGCTCCCCAATCTTCCCACCATAAGATAATTTGGATAAATGTGTATTAGTGTGATTGAATAGCAAACATCCAACTGATACTTGTGCCGCTGTGTTCTATTTTTCATGATTTGAAGGCCCTGGCAACTAAATTAATCAGTCATGGCATACTTTCAAACACATCGAAAGTGGAGGTATGGAAGCTAAATTTTTCTTAGAACCCTTACCAATTAAGCTTAAAGCCAGTACTTCATATTAGACAGGGAGCAACATTCATGAGAATAAAACAAGAAGACAATATAACCTCTCTTTCAACATGCAAACTAGTTCAGGGCCTTGGCTTTTCCATGGCACATCTTTACAAAAACCACCATCTTCTGGATTTCTTTGTCGATAGTCTTATTAGAGATCTTCAATGAGCATTGGCCAACAATCCTCCAATAAATCTCAAAGATGACTCCATATGGTCATCTATTTGAATTATGTCAACCAATGACTTAAGCCTAAAGTCACCAAGGTGACCCAAAAACACAAATATGCTACAGGTTGAGTCAAGAAAATAGTCGAGGCCCAATAGTCATCAAATTCACTTGCCTGGCCTTTTCCCAAATTAAGAAATCATGATGCCTAAAAGAAGACTGAACCAACTCAGGACCCTAATAAATTCCCAAGTGATGAGATTATAAAAGATTCTGTTCTTAATATGGATCCTTGGGGCACTACCATTCATACCTAGCATAAACGTAGTAAATGGTGAATTCATCTTAGTTTTGAGAAAGATTTTACCTTTAATTTTGTTGAACAGACTGAAAGGTAGCATCATGAAAGGATGTCTGCCACAAATGCTTATATATTCAGATAGTTGCTGCTCTTGAAAAAACTTACATTCTCATTCAGAAAGTTGCCGCTCTTGAAATAACTTACATTCTCAATAGTAGTAAAAGAAGATAGCAAAGCATTTGTCCACATTTAGAACAGATGAACCCACAAATGTATAGGCATCTTGAATCAGTTTATTAGACTAGTTGTATTTGCCAAAGTTGAACAAAGATATTGGTGAATATATGTCGACAAGGAAGACAGATTATCTTTAGAGAGAATTTACATCAATGCAAAGGTAGCCATGTGAGTCATGAAACTGCAGCAAGAAAAAACCTGTTTGCAGAGCTATAGCAGCCAACAGTACATTGGGAATGTCTCAAGTAGGTGAAGACTTGTGACACAAAAAATGAGAAAACCATTAAAGGCAACTTTCCAACCACCGCAACCAATTGAACCCAAGGAATCATTTAAAAGACATGGTTTACATTTTATGGGACCTTTGAGCATATCAAGAAAAGGAAGGAAAATAATTTACTAGGACCTTTGAGCATATCAAGAAAAGGAAAGAGAATAATTTACTTACTGATCAGCATATTTGACAAAATAAGGTGAAGCCAAATCCTTCCCTGATAACTCAACTAATAATGAGATCTAAATTTTCTAGGACCTGTAAGTGCATGTCAAGAAAAGAAAGTGACATTTTAAATTTTTGCAGCAGAGTATTTGACAAAATGAGTTCAAGCAAAAACCTTAATTGATAATAAAGAGTACGATTCGTATCATTACAAAATTTAATTGTCCATTGAGCTTAACCAAAGATGGACACAGCTACTAAATGAAGAGATAACTTATGTGTTCTAGTATTTGAAAATTAAGCACAGTAATTGTGTGTTACCCTCAAGCAAATGGTCCAGTAGAAGCAATGAATTTCCAACGAATGTATGGAGTCATGGACAATAAACAGAGCACATGGAGCATTTGGTATCAACTTTGTCAGTTGCTATCAACAATAACCTTTTGGGATACTGAATGTTTGCAAGATGGTATATGAATTCAATGCCCTAGATGAGACAAGGTTCCTGGTTCAAGTAGACAAAGACATAAAAAAATTGACATAACAAACACCTTGAGATGACAAGACTACAACCAGGAATGTTAATTTTACAATACACCAACAACTTGAATTATGACATAAATTGAATATTAAGTGTTGTGGGCCATATAGAGTGCAGGAAGCATATGAAATTTGCACTTTCCAATTGACAGATTTGGCTGGAACCATAATACAAGAGTTCCTATAAGGTTAATTTTAATGAAATCCAGAACTGGAAGTAAGGATTCCAAGCAGGAAATTGTGGCTTCCAGCCTACAAAGAAAAAACACTGGTAGATAATTAGCCCAGACAAGAAACAAATGTGACAAACAGAACAATCAAATAGTTTTCAGTGGGTGCCAAGAGGTAATTTTAGTGGAGTCCCCTGAGTTTTTCTCCACAGTGACAAGGGTACAAATGCAGACTGACAGTATGGAAACTCAAAGGATGACAAACAATCGAGTTCAGCCATACAAAGCCAGCAATCATAAACATCTGTATCTGTAAAATCTATAATTCTTTTGACAATTCATAACAGCAAAAGCTCAACTTTGGTTGAAAAGAATGTCAAAGATGTTTGAATTGCCTACTGGCAATACTATGCATAGTTCTGAACTAGGTGATTGTTCCCCAATCAATGGTGACTGTACAGATTCAACCAGCAATGAGGTTACACATTAATTAAGTCATGATACGAGCCCCGCTTGTGAAAAACATGACAAGTTCTTGTTTTCCAATAAAGTGAGCACATAACTGATAACCAGCAAAGAAACAGAGTTATCAACTGGCAGAGGAAAATCAAGTCAATGCCTACAGGCTACACATTTGAAAGAGAAAATCAAGTCATAGCTCATAACTAACATGGATAGGGCAGGAAGGCAGGTGAAATTTAGGTTGAGTCCACACTTACACAGTTACTCTCACAAAAGTGATAGTGCACAACAAGAATCAAGGAATCATGGTTGTACCAATGAGAAGCCCAATCTGGCACTGTGAATTGGGAAAAATGGTGTTTACCAGAGAGCACTTGTAAAACAAGATACTTGAATATATAGTGGTTAAGACAGGACAATTATCAAACACATAGCTGGTATAATGAGAATACAAGGAATCAAAGGGCAGAAACAGCAAAGTAGTAGAGCTGACAATAATCATGAGATAATATTAGACATTCCATCTCTAGGAATTGCACAGGCAACCACAATCACTGAGAACACAATACACCATTGGAGACAAAAAGGGTCTGAGGGAAGCACCTTTTCAACTTGCGCACCATACGCTGCATCCAACATGCCCCAGGAAGGAGTGGAGGTAGGCTGAAGTAAAGTTCTCCCCTATAGGAAAAAGCATTTATTCATATTTCTATAGATTCAGAAATTGGGGTACACTTTCAGACCCATTTCTTTGCTGGATTGATTTTCCCTACACTAATTTCTAATGACAACACAAAGTATCCAATTAGGAGCCTATTTAAGCAAAGCATGAGTATAGTGTCATGCATGAAAAGTATGCTTTGATCTATGATGAATGGGAACAATCATCAGGGCATGTAATGCAGATGAAAAACTCTTCCATGTTTCCTACAAATTATCCTAGACAGATAGCCAAGGCACTTATAATATTTAGCATGTGTAAAACTTCAGTCATGATTGCCTAATCCGCAACTACAATGATGACTGATGAGGTAGATTAATTTATGAAACAATTGGCAGGGGAAATATAAGGCAAGAAGATGCAGATAAGACATTCAATAGGATGTCATTGATACAAAGATTATGAAAACAAATTACGTGGAAGAATTGGTGTAGATGGAAATAGAGAACCTTAGAACCTTAATTCACCAATGGGGTAGCCATCCAAAACAAATTACAAATTATATGTCAGTCAAGCAGAAAAAGTAATAACAGCTGTGGGGAATCTAAAGTATATGGCTTATAAATACGGGGCTTAACAGGTAAAGAAAATCTAATTCAAAATTAACAACAAAAGAAATGAGATGAATAAAGAAGAAATCAATATCCTACAGTCCTTTCGACTTTGGAGAAAAAGGATACAAAAATAGTTCAGAACTTCAGAGGGTAATGAAGGGAATTACAACATGCCAGATTATTCAAATACTGATATAAACATTGCCCTAACATATTCTAAATACATTGCAGCTGAAACACAAAAACACCATGAGTGCATCAAGTCACAAGCAGAGAATCAATGTGAATGGATGGATATTTTGTTATTTCAAAATCCCATATTACATAATTGTCTCTACTAAAGGTCCATGTTTCACACTGAAAAGAAGGAAGAAAAAGGTTGTCACCTTTGCCGTCAAAAATAAGGACTGAGGGTATATTGGGAACTAATACTTCATGGGAATCACAATTAAGCATATGATGTTTTATTGATCTAGAGAACAGATTCTAAGCAAGTAAGTGCAGAGATGAACCAACATGCAGAGCTCGGATAACTTGGATTATCACTCCTTACAATTTGCATGCAATGTATATATGGGTCAAGCCATAAATCAACTGGGTATACAAGCTTAACATCAAGCAAAGGGATCATAGCACAAAAATGCAGTTGCTTACCAAAACAAAGTAGGTTTGTGCTTGTCCATGTTCTTTAAACTTGCAAAAAATGGCCTCTGTGGATGGACTCCATGACTTTAACAAGCTAAGATTCTGCAAAAGCGGGCTCTGATGATGGGCTTTGTAACTTTCAGAGGTTATCTCACTATAGGTTACTCATAAGGTCAGAGAAAGATGCTGCCTTGAATTGTGTGGGTATGGGGGAAAATATCATGAAGCGCCTAACTCTGTAATATTTGTAATTTTTTATAATATAATGTGGTTCATTCTGCCTGGAAAAATTGATTGGTTGGTTGAGATCTTTGTATTTATTTCATCATTCTAGATAACAAAGGTGCAAATAATTAAGCCAAGAAAGAAGAATAGTGCAATATGCACAACCAAAAACAAACCCAAATCTTTCTCAATATTAGCTATCCGCTAAACCCTGATGATTGATGCATGATTCTTTCAGTATGTGTAGCTCAAGTCTCAAATGATGACTAACAGTGGATTTGTGGACCTAGATTGTTTTAGAGATGGCTTAACCAACAGCAAGGGCTCCAAAGCATCAATGGAATTTACCCTGAATGGCAAATTCAAGTGTGGGCCATTATTACCCTATGAGAATGAAGACAACAACATGGAGGCCATGTATTGCTTTGCCATTGGATGGCATAATCTAGGGGAGTTGTGAACTAGCCATAGGGCATATCTCGAAAAGCATCATGTCCCATATAGCAATATGGGATCAGGCTATTGAACTTCCAGACAAACCGTATCACTTGAGTAGATATGCATAGTCATTAGCTCTAATCACAATAACCTCTTTCTTGTTGTATCTTGCTGTATTCAAGAAAACATTTGTTCTCGAAACATACAACCAAGGAAGTACCAAACTGTAAGCTGATAAATCATCAGAGAGAAAAATATGTATTATGCAGAAATAAGAAATTTTATACATTGCTTTTCACAATAAATGGAACTAATATCTCTGAAAAAACACACACAAGAAATGCTGAAGCTTGAACAGGACAGTTCTTGTGCCTGAAAATACATTCATTTCCTCTAAAATCTGTTTCTAACACAACCCTTACAGAACCTCTTCAATCAAAATCTTATCTTTTGGTTTTTCCTGATTGTTAACGTTCAAATGATTTTTACCAGAGTTTCCAAAATCCATTGTAGAAAATTCTCTCTTTGCAGCTTCTACAAGAATGGTCAAGGAAGACCAGACTTCATTTGGCTGTTCATTAGTCCAACACATTAGGAAGTGGACTTTTCTCAAAGCAGACTGAAGCAATTTCCGACTTTCATTTCTTCCTATGTCTTGACTCTCTGCTTCCTTATTTCTATTTACTTTTTCCCTGAGCTGTCCCCTTTTTCCAGATCTGTCACCCTTAGCTTCTTTTGTTGCAGCCTCCAGCAGTCTATACAAGTCCATAAGAGCGCACACTAAGGCTGCCCTACCGAGCCTTAAAAGAGCAGAAATGTCATCAAAAAGTCCAATACCAAATTTCAGTCCACCAGCATGCTTAAAACTTGGAGAACATGCTGTCTCTAAACAATTTGACAAAGCTTCACTGACAGTTTCTGGCAAAGCTGCTTGACCCAACACTGCAGACAAAGATAAACAAACCGTTGCTGCATCCAGAGAATCACTTTTCCAGTCTCCATTAAAAAATCGAAGCGTAAAGCAGTAGCTGTATATTACATCCACCAAATGAACAACTAGCAAAGGTGATGGTTCTGTACAAGTCAATTGTCGTACTGAGGATAATGGATTATCAGGACCAGGTGGTATGTCACTCACACCATTCTCATCTCGATGTGCATTTCCTGTACTTAATTTTGCTGACAGGTGAACTTCAGATGCATCTAATGGCTGAACAAGTTGACTTCCTTGCTTGGAAAGAGTAATTTTATTTACACCAGGCTTCAACCACCACGGTTCCCAAGGCCTTACCAAATGGCTTAATTTACCTGACGCTACAGCTTGCAGGAAACGTTTTCTATCTTTCACTGATAGGTCATCCAATGAGATATCATGTCCTGAAAACAACCAAAAAAATTATTAAGAAAATAAACATTCAGATCATTATGTTAAAAAAGCAATTTCACAAGCTCAAATATGTTTAGAAAAGAATCTGCTGTTCTAGAATACTCAGTGATCCAAAAACCTGTACTACAGTACCCCTGGAATAACAAAGATCGGTCCAAATTTGCCCCTTCTGAAACCTTAACAACAATTGATCACCTACTGCACACAATTCTGATTTTCAGATAAACAAATAGTTCCCTACTTCACAGTAAGCAGCTTGACACTTTCAACTTTTGCTAATGGTATTGACTATTGAGGCATGAAAAACTCTGAATCTCACAATGAGAACTAGAATATAATGATCATGATCCACACTATGCTTTAGCCTTTCATATATCAGAAGCAAATTGTCACGACACTTGCAACTCTTGGGCAAATGTCTTCTAGACATTTATATCACTGAGTTGAATATAACCATCCAAGGGAGCTGGTCAATGGAAACTAAAAGAACAGCCAGTTGTCATTTCTGATGAAAATGTACTAAGTAGAAAATATGCACAATGAGATTTCTATTGAGCACAATCGTAGCTAATTTGGAGATTGAGACACATGCCTCAGAAAAATGTTCTTTTGGAAGAATGTTTAACCGACTCACTTTAACATAGTTAGCCACAAGATAACATGCATTCTTAGTTCCATAGCAATTTTACAAGCTAAAATAGTGGATCAAGTTCTACAACAAAGTAAAAATGCATACAGAAAAATATAGATGTGACATAAATATGCACACAGAAAAAAATCTAAAAGAAGGCACGTTATTCTAGAAAATTCAGTGAATACTGGATAACAATTATGCAGAATAGAATATAGAAGGCAGCAGTTAATTATAGGAAATTAGGCAAACACTGGATAGCAATTTTGAGAGGAAAGACTGCAGTTGGGCTAAAGCCTTTGACAAGCTTAATAAGAATAGGTAATAGATCTTGCATTTCAGACAATAATCAAAGTACAGGACATTGTAAGAATTAGTATCCTTACAAAGAAATGGATTTCTTTCTGTAGGTTGATTGTGCTCAGACCTTTTTAGTGATATGTACCCAAACTCAAAAGAAAACATTATTCTATCTGTTACAATCATTCCTCGAAACCAGCTTTTTAAGTTGGTTGCCTTCACTCCTAGTCCTCATTTAGCTCATTCGACTATTAACATGAGGTAGAAATGACAAATACCTTCAGCTATCTTTTGAATCATCTCCGTAGACAATGGAAAGTCTGTCCAGACAAGCAAAAAATGAATTAGCAAGTTAATGAACAAATAGTGGAATTCTAGCACTTACATATCCTAGAACTGTGATCTGACAGAGAGAAAAGAGTAAATAAATTAAATAGATAATTAGGAATCAGAGAATTAGTAATGATTTATCATGGTTGCCAATAACTACTTGTTCAATAGTTGTTCATAACACAATATCTAAAATTTAAAAAGGAAGATTTCAGTAAGGAGATTCAAAACTTTTGGCATTCTAATCAAGAGATTACCTTCTCAAGACTTTTAATTGCTGCATAATTGTATTTTAGGTAGCTTCTATCAAAGTCAAAAGCATTATGTAAAGTAAAATAAAAAAAATAGCCTATCTCTTCCTCTGTATGCAATGCACATAATACACATAGTAACGCAGTCTAGGTGGATGGTCAATTGAACAACCGCCTTTAAGTTTTTAACCTATCAGCCTTGGTACTTTCAGACACACTCACACAACAGAGAGAAAAATAACATAAGTAGTGGGTGAGTAACTATTAGTAGCAGACTCCTCACCAACAATATAACAAACAGCGATTTCATCACTTCTGTACTCTTCATCTGAATAGTGACTTGAATCTCTTTGGGGACAGTTTTGGAACTATTTGTGCTGTTCATGGATTCTTGAGAGTAGGAGACAGTTGCCAGGTTCAAAAATTTCAATTCATTTGGGAGGTTGAAAAATTTAGAAAACAAGAATTTTTTTTTGAATTGATTATATATTACCAAAAACAAAACAGGTTACAATATACACTCAAGGCCCAGGCTGGGCAATATGAGTTCACGGACACAACTGTCCACTCGGCATGTACAGAACAACATTTTTAGCAAAAAAACAATATTCAACTTGAAAGATGCCAACTCAATTTGACTCACAGCAGCATTGAAAAGATGACAAAGATTGGTAACTGCTATATATATAATGAAAGACACCTATTCAGATTCATACACAACAATAATGCATATTCAACACAAACGATATACTTTCAAATCTGTAGGCTATCAATTGCTGATAATTTCACAGTAACACATTGAGGGAACGATATCTCTGAAATATGTATAAGTCTTAGTGACTGGTAGCAAAGAAAGCTACACAGATATAATGCTGAGAGAACCAAACACAGTATACAAATCGATCAACAGCAAACTCCTGAAATAGCACTATCAGTCCTTATATGGCAATATAATTGGCACCTTAGAAATGGCGCTCCTTCCACAGAATCCTGTATGTTATTGCCCGACGGTAGTTGCATGAAGGCCTGGATACCACAGATTTCAATATAATGGCGCCTGGGTTGAGATCTGGAACTGTTCACAATCTGGAGGTGATTGCCTAACCTCACGTAGCTGAGTGATGACGCCTTGATGTGGCACGAGCCAAAGGCTCTGCCACCAATCGCCCAGGCTCCTGCACCAGTGCTGCTATCCTTATTTAGCTGCCTCAGTCTGGAACAAATAATGCATAGGAATTAGAAAAAGAATTTGCAGATGCGCAAGATTAATGAATTCACAGCTGCAAGGAGGGGTTTTCGTCCCTACCTTGATGCCGAAACTGTAGAGGTCTGCGTCTATAGCAGGCTCACATGGTGATAAACAAAACAAACCAACATACGTAGATATATACCAGCTGGTGGGCGCCAAAAGAGGGTCAGCCAAAAAAATTTGAAATGTTATTATTATTTAAAAATAATAATTATTATATTATTTAACATAATTTAAATATATTTAATTAGTGTTGAGAAACACTATTCTCCCCCCCAAAATGAATTCAGGGCCTAAGCAAGATTGGGGACATGACAATCCTCCCCTAACAAATGTTGCTTGTCCTCAAGCAACCTCAAATTTGCATGCTCAAAGATCTCCACACCTTCCCACGTTGCATCTTTGATAGGTAGATTCTTCCATTTCACCAAGTATTCTGAGATTACCTTATTCCTCAGCCTTTTCTCCCTAACATCCAGGATTGTTTTGGGTTCAAGCATCAATTTACCTTCATCATCAAAAGGGGGCTGCTCCATTGAAGGTGTGACCTGCTGTCCAATGGCCCTTTTGAAGCATGACACATGAAAGATATTGTGAATTTTGTTGTCCTTGGGTAGCTCCAGCTCATATGCAACCTCTCCAATCTTCCTTAGGATCTGGTAGGGCCCATAAAACCTTGGATTCAATTTCTCTGCACTATTCCCCTTGATGGTAGATTGCCTATAGGGCTGCAACCTCAGGTAAACTATATCAACCTCAAAAACTCTTTGTTTTGTGCCAATCTGCATACATCTTTTGCTGATTTTGGGCACGCTATAAGTTCTCCTTGAGAGCATTCAGAATATCCAAACTTTGTTGCACAACATCCCTTGCTCCGGGGACTCTACTATCGGTAAGGATCAAGTCCATCAATGAAGTAGCATTGTAACCGTAGAGAGCCTTGAAAGGTGACATACCTATAGACATGTGATGTGTGGTGTTGTAACAAAACACTCCCAAATGTAACCACTTAATCCAAGCTTTTTGCTGCCTTGTAACATAGTTCCTTAGATAGCCTTCAATCCATTTATTCACAATTTTAGTTTGTCCATCTATTTGTGGATGGTAACTAGTGCTCGGAGTCAATTCCGTGTGAGTCAAACGAAAGAGCTCTTGCCAAAACAAGCTGATAAATCTGTTGTCCTTGTCACTCACAATGTTCTTGGGCAGTCCATGATGTCTAAATATCTCTCTAAAAAACAAATCAACAACATGAGAAGCCTTATACTCTGAAGGAATGGCATGGAAATGAGTGTATTTTGTAAGCCTATCAACCACTACATAAATACAATCCTTACCTTGCACCTTAGGCAGCCCAGTAATGAAATCTATGGAGATGCTCATCCATTTTTTATTTGGGATGGGTAAAGGCTGCAAAAAACCAGTTGGAAAGACATGCTTGGTCTTGTTTTGTTGGCACACCAAACACTCCCTAACATGCTGCAACGCATCATTCTTTAGTCCCTTCCATGAAAAATGCTCTCTAACTTGCTTGTATGTCTTGTAGAAACCCGAATGACCAACAAGTGGTGTGTCATGACAAGCTTTCAAAATCCTCTCCTTCACCTTAGATTTTGGTACAAGATACACACAATCTTTGTAAAGGATGAGGTCTTCAACCACCTTGTATCTATCATCATGCAACCTTCCATCTAAAGTGTCAATAGAAAATGAATCTTTGGCATATTCAGCTATTATGGCAGCCTTCCAGTCAGCAAATATAAGTGCATCAGCCACCACACTGTTTTTTTCTTTCACATACTCAATATCAAAATCAGACTTGAAGTTTACTTACCCATTTTTGCTGCCTATCATTCAAGTCACGCTGATTAAGGAAGAATTTGAGGCTGTTATGATCCGTTTTGACCACAAACTTCCCACACACCAAGTATTGTTTGAATTTGGCAAGTGTGTGCATGATAGCTAGCATCTCCTTGTCATAAATAGAGAAACCCCTCTTTGAATCCTTGAGCTTCCTACTAGTACTCTCATATGGTATAGGATGTCTATTTTGCATCAAAACCACTCCAATACCCTCTCCTGAAGCATCACACTTGAGTACAAAAGGAAGCGAAAATTCCGGAATAGCCAAAACAGGACACGAACTCATTACCTCCTTAAGCTTATCAAAATCTTGTTACATTGCAGGGCTCCAAGAGAATGCCCCCTTCTATGTCAAATTGGTCGATGGAGTTGCAAGTTGTGAAAACCCTTTCACAAACCTCCTATAGTAGTTGCATAAGCCCACAAATCCTCTCAATTGTGACAAATTCCTTGGTCTAGGTCAATCCTGGATTGCCTTGATCTTCTCTTTGTCAACACTAACCCCTTGAGCACTAATCTTATGCCCCGAATACAAATTTTCAATCAAACCAAACTCACATTTTGATACCTTGGCGTAGAATGAATGTTGTTCAAGTATGCCAAGCACCTCATCTATGTGCTTCAAGTGATCCTCCCATGTCCTACTATAGATCAAGATGTCATCAAATAAAACCAAAACAAATTTCCTCAATTATAGAATGAATACCTGGTTCATACATGACTGGAATGTAGCAAGGGCATTGGTCAATCCAAATGGCATGACCAAAAACTCATAATGCCCATAGTGACACCTAAAAGTCATTTTATGCACATCCTCCTCTCTCACTCTTATTTGATGGTACCCCGAACGCAAGTCAATCTTAGAGGAGTATACTACACCATGAAGCTCATCTATCAACTCATAGATCTTGGGAATGAGATAGTGTTTTTTGATCCTCTTCTTATTGAGTGCTCTATAGTCAATGCACGTCCTCAATGTCCCATCCTTCTTCCTGACCAACGCCACGGATGAAGCGAAAGGGCTAGAACTCGAATGGATGTGCCCCATGTCCAACAACTCCTTGATTGTCTTCTCAATCTTTTCCTTATACATCCTAGGATGTCGATAAGGAATAGTCATGACGGGTTTCGCTCCCTCCTCAAGCTCAATCACATGCTAAAACCCTTTGTCTAGTGGTAGTCTAGGAGGAATTTCACTAAACACCTTACATTGCTTGTCTAGGATGGATTGGATGTCAATGGGGTAGGACCTCCCCTCCTTCGTTGAACTAGTATCTATGATCAAACACTCGGCTGCCCAAACCACTTCATCCCTACGAAAGGATCTCTCCATCCTCTTGGTTGAAACTACCATGGGGCCTCCCTTGGATAAGTCTCGAAGGACAACCTCCTTCCCATTAGATTTGAACATCAACACCATGGTTTGATAGTTTTGTGTGTATTCTCCAAGCGAGTGCAACCATTGCACACCCAAAACCACATCTATCTCGCCAATGTCAATTATGTAGAAATCATCTCACATCTTATGTCGTCCTAGGACCAACTTCAACTATTGAATCTAGCAAGTGCATGGAATGGTATATCCATCTGCAACTATTACATTAAATCCCTCAAAGTCTTTGGTCCTTAGACCCATCTTGGCCACTAGCCCTTCATCAATGAAATTATGGGTGGCTCCACTATCTATTAAAACTGTCACTCTTTGCTCTTATAGGACCCCTCTGATACAGAAAGAGTGATACCTTGGTGCTCCTAAAAGTGTTGCAAGAGTGCCCCCTAAATGCTCTCCCTCTATTATCTCCCAGTGCTCATCCTCATTTGTAACACCCTCGGACTCACCTTCTCCATCCTCTGCATCATCATCAGAAACTGCCTCAATATAGTGGGTTTGTCCTTTCCCCAAACACCTATGACCTGCTACCCAAGGCTCTCTACAAGTAAAACATAATTGTTTTCCTTTAGAGCTCATTCTTAGACTCGTCCATCCTGCTCGGAACAGTCTTGTGAAATGGCTTCCTCTGCTGCCCTGTTGGTGCATTCTTGGAAATAGGTTTATTCTTCACAACAGAGTCCTCTAGACTTAAGGCCCTTTGAATCGCATCCTCCAAGGACATTGGCTCAAAAGCCCTCACCAACCCCCGAAATGACCTTGATAACCCCTTGATGAATAAGAACATAAATCTCCTATTCATAACATCTGGAACCATAACAGCAAGTCTTTGAAATTCTATGACATAATCTTCCACTGGCCCATGTTGCCTCAACCATGTCAACTCCTTGAAATACACCTCCGGATCTCTTCTATCAAATCTTTCTATGAGCTTTTGTGTGAAATCCGCATATGTAGCAACAAGATTAAATCCTTGTGTCACAATGCAATGATGCCACCATTCGTGAGCCACACCCTCCAAATGTAGAATAGCAAACTTGATTGCTTCATCTTTAGTCATAGGGCTGAGTGAAAAGCGTATACCTAATTTTTTAACCCAAGCTCATACGGTAACATTTTCAGAACCATCAAATGTAAGCAATGACAATTTACTTACTTTGTGCTGGAGGTCTCTATTAAATCACAACATAGGTGGCCTCCCATCATTCCTCGGTCCATTATTTGGTCTAGCATTACTGTACTGTTCAAGGGAAATCTCCCTTCTAGTGATGGGATCTAGCCTCATATACTCCTCAATCACCTCAGTGAAATCATTTGTAGCTTGATTCTACCCTTCTTCTTCCTATGGTATTTCCACCCTAGGCAAGAAAGTGGGTTGGAAGGGTCTGAGAGTTGATCCAATTGGTGTTTTGTTCTGATTTCCAGCTCTAGACTGATCTCAATTGCTCGCTTCAACATTGCTTGGCGTAGATCTACTGTTAGTGATTGCATTGGTTAAGTTTTGCATCATCTGCATCAACATTTGATTCATTTGTTCTTGCCTTTGCAGGAACACCTTTATATCATCAAGCTGTTCAGTCATTTTCTTCTTACCTCTGCCTCCTATTCCACTGTCATTTCTTTGTATTGCTAGCTCAATTTTCTTCCTTTCCCTTTCTATGGCTCTTAGATCTCTTTGACTATACTGCATGCAAAGAAACTACCCAGCAGGCTGGTAAGACAACTGCTCTGATACTACTAAAAGACGCCAACTCAATTTGACTCACAGTAGCAATGAAAAGATGACACAGATTGGTAACCACTATATATATATTGAAAGATACCCATTCAAATTCGTACACAACAATAATGCATATTCAACACAAACGAATATACTTTCAAATCTGTAGGATATCAATTGTTGATAATTTCACAGTAACACATAGAGGGAACGATATCTCTAAAATATGTATGTCTTAGTGACTGGTAGCAAAGAAATCTACACAGATATAATGTTGAGAGAACCAAACATAATATACAAATCGATCAACAGCAAATTCCTGAAATAGCACTATCAGTCCTTATATGGCATTACTCAATCTGTAACAGCAAAAGAGAGTTTACACTTGCCCTACGATAGCACCTTATGGATGAGATCGCAATTGTCTGGGGCTACCAATATGATTCGTTGTTACTGATCTTGCACCTCGAACTGAGTCTAAGGCGATATGGCGATATAATTGGCGCCTTAGAAATGGCACTCCTTCCACAAACTCTTGTATGTTATTGCCTAACAGTAGTTGGATGAGTGCCTCGATAACACAAATTTCAATATAATGGCGTCTGGGTTGAGATCTAGAACTGTTCGTCATCTGGAGGCGATTGCCTACCTCATGTGGCTAAGTGATGACGCCTTGATCTGGCACGAGCCAGAGGCTCTGCCACCAATTGCCCAAGCTCCTGCACCAGTGCTGCTATCCTTATTTAGCTGCCTCATTCTGGAACAAATAACGCATAGGAATTAGAAAAGGAATTAGCGGATGTGCAAGATTAATGAATTCACAATTGTCCCTAGCTTGATGCCGAAACTGCAGAGGTTTGAGTCTCTAGCAGGCTCGCATGACCATTGTCCAACCGTAATAAACAAAACAAACCAACATACTTAGATATATACCAGCTGGTAGGTGCCAAAAGAGGGTTGGCCCAGAAAATTTGAAATATTATTATTTAAAAATTATTATTATATTATTTAATATAATTCAAATATACACTATTCTCCCACCCAAAATGAATTTAGGGCCTAAGCGAGATTGGGGACATGACACAACTACTAGGCTAACTCATCCAGCTTTCACTATATCTATCCATCTTATAAATTCCTATTGGAGAAGTAATCTCTGAAATGTTATCATTGGATCTCACCACTTCCAGACCTGGATCAGCTTCTAAGTCCATCTTTCTTTCTTTGAGACCTATATCCTCCAAAAGAATGTCAAATGTGAAACTTTTATTATATCTCTTTTTAAAGTCTATATAATTTTTCACAAATCTGTCATCCTCCTCTTTTGCACAAGGCCAGAATTTTGCAGTTTTAATCTCAGACCTCCTAATACTGGTTTGCCCACTGTCCAACAACTCCCAAAACTTCTCCTTATTAATCTCCAACATTAATGTAACCTACAAGGAAATATTGTGAAATGTGAGCTTTCTAGAGGACTCGGTAAGCTGTCTCCTATTCCCCTGAAAACAGTCATCATTTCTCATCTTCCCCAAAGACCAAAGAATTTCAGTGGTTAGAACAATCCAAAACATATTATACTTCAAACTTAAGCCATCAACTTAACCAAACACGATTTCTTGGCAAGAAAAATTGCTACTTCCATCCCACCCACAGATCCAAAAGGAAAAGGTTCCAAACCTCTCTAGCAAAGACACAATCAAAGAATAAATGTTCAATAGTCTCAAGAGAATTACAATAAGAACACAGACTTCTAATAGGATCATATCTATAACAACTCAAGCTAACCACCAGTCTCTTAAGGATAAGCAGCCACCTAAAACAAGATTTTTTTGGCTCAATAACAAGAGACCAATAAAACTTAAAGACCTTAGACTACTGAGTTTTATTTAAATTCAAATTCCAATGGTTGTTCAAGTGCTTGGTGACATCCTGGGAGTCAGTTAGGGTTCTATAAACTTTTTTGGTACTGATTTTATCAAGAGCAGAGCCATCACTTCATTTCAAATTCTCATAAAGTTCAGTATTAAAATTGAACTGAATGGACGATTGCAACATATGGCAGGCCTTTTGTAATGTTGAATATGTTCTCTGAGATTAGGGCAGACCATATTCAGTACTAAGTCTCTGTCATCTTTTCAAATCATTATTCTCTAAAATACTCTGACATCACTTATGCCCTCACTGTTCCAATTCTTGGCAGAACAACCTTGAAGGAGAGCAAGAGGCTTGTTGTTCCACTGCAAATTCCACCAAAAGATCTAAAACTACAAAATTTTGTCGCTAGTCTTCTCAAACACATTACAACCCTTAATACAACCTCTCACCATCTACCAAGCTTTTTAGATAATCTTGATTCTTGAATACCTTAGAGCCAAAAGGGGATACAAGGAATTTACCAAAGTAAACATCACAAGGGTGCAATCCTTTCCACTGTCTAGCTTTCTTAGGAGCTGCCAACTGGACATTATTCCTCATTAACACTTTCCAAGGCTCCTCCCCACTAAAAGATTTAAAACTCCATTTGACAGCAAGAAATATCCCTTGGATCTTTAAATCTTTAGACCAAGGCCTCCTCTATCTTTTTCTAAACAACACCACTTCCAATTCACAACAATTCTTCTTTTTGGTGCCTTTCCCATCCGACCAAAGGAATCTCATGATACTCTTCTGAATATCATGAATTTGATAACTACTGAAAATCTAGACAGATGCATAACAGATGCTATAGGAAGATAAGATCTTTTGGCATATTTGAAACATTCCTGCCATAGACAAATACTAGTTATTCCATTTTACCAGTTTCCTTTCAATTCTGTCATGAACCCAATCCCACATATCCTTCAGTGAGCGATTAACAGAAAAAGGTATACCTAAGTACCCAAATTGTTTAATAGGCCTTCCCCATTGGATACAATACTTGTTAAACCAGTTTGGAGGAATTTCTTTCCAACTAAGAGTAACAAATTTACTCTCTGCCTGAAATGACCCATCCCTGTCCCAGGGACGTCTTGGGGACTTGGGAACGGCTAGGGGACGTCCCCTTGCCGTCCCCAATTTTGCCAAAAAAGCAGGAAACGTACCAAGGACAGGGGGCCTTTGAGGAAACACACAAGGGACAGCCAGGGGACGCCTGGACATCCCCAACCATCCCCTGCGTCTTGCCTCTTTTGAAAAAAAAAACACATTTGAGTTTTTAAAAAAAAGCATTATTATATTTGTCTTGTGGGCCCCCACCTCCTAGCTTGCAAATAGAAGGTAGACACTAATGATCTTTATCATAAGAATAGTTGTAGCAAATATTTATTGTACCAATTTTGGAGTATATCATCTCAAAACTCTTTTTATTATTAGAAGTATTCTAACAGATGAAGGGGACTAAATGGAAAGTGAATCCTTTCTCTCCACCTGAAGATTGTTCATGAATGATTGCATGGAATTTGAGAATTCAAGGCCTTCCCAAAATTCATCATGGCAGAAAATGCCATACTCTAGTATTACCTTGGATGTCAACAATGACAATCAAGAGCTTGTATTCATTGCCCAAGATCATAGCCATAGTTAAACAAGAGTAGAGGGGCATAGCAGCATGCAAGATCAACAAAATTGGATCAAACCTCTTTAATGAAGAGTACAAAGTTCTTATGAGCAAACTGAGACCAAATTTCAGACCAACTGGAAGGGGTTTTGGTGTGATTGCTGATGTGACAACTTTTAATAATCATTAAAATCTTGGTCCATTGTGGGAAGGGTTGATTTGGAAGAACATCCCTATTGAAAGCTTTTATGTAGAGAAGTAGCTGTAGAGTTAAAATGGATGATGATTTGAAGGAGTTAGTTGATAGTTGAACTCTTAATGCTAGGGAAGGAATGGTGCAGTTTCCAAAGAAAAGGAGTCAAAGGTTGATGATACAGAGCTGTCCTTGGATGGTTAACTCAAGTGAAGCACATGAGAAATCAATAGCATTAGAATTACATCAGCTCAAGTATGCAGATCATTCTCGCACAACGAGAGATATCTTAGTAATTATAGGTCATGTGGCATTTACTAGTAATTTCCCTTCCATTTATAGAAATATTTCCAAGACCTCAAGTAAGATTAAAAATGTGATCTTGCAAGTGTTGCACAATGGCTCGAGGAGCTACATGAATGGAAAGAGCAATTATTTGTAACAGAAGAGAAAGAGGTGAGAGTCCTAATTGATTTGGATAATACAAAAATGCTCATTGAAGAGCTCACTCTAGCTTTTGAAAGGACACACAAGACAAATGAAGTAAATGTTGTTGGGAATAAACATCTAGTCACTCTTGCAGATTTGCAAGTAGTGAAGAATACTTTAGAAAGGATGAAATCAAAATATTTGGACCTTATTAAAGATAGATATATGGTCGCTAGAATTGTGGAAATGGTCATAAAGGTATCTAAGGAAAATAATTCACATGCATATTGACAATGAATTCAAAATTCTGAATTTTGAATGCGTATTGAGTATTGACAAACAATTTTGAACACAAATGTTAGATGTTAAAGGTTCTATAATGTATATTATGGATGCTTTATCCATGTTTTCATAGGAATATTTAAAATTTCCCTATATATTTTAAATTTTCCCTATATTTTATATAGCTGTCCCCTTTGCCGCCCCCCAGCCGTCCCCAAATTTGGCTTGAAAAATCAGGGACTTGGGGACCCATCCCGCCATCCCCTGCCATCCCCAAATTTGGCTTGAAGAATCAGGGTCTTGGGGACCCATCCTGCCATCCCCTGCCGTCCCCGTCCCGGAAACTCGGGGTAACACATACTATTTCATCTTTGCTAATTTCTCTGTCCAGATTTTTAGCCTCCCCTTTCTCAATTTTCCTTGAGATGATTCTCCTGCAAAACTCTTGAGCCTCTTTGCAGTCAGAAGTATTACCATTAGCTGTAAACAAATTTTGATAAAAGTTTTTAAACTCCTTAATTCTGCTAAGATCATTAATCTGCATATTATCAATCTAGATTGGCCTAACCTCCTCCTTCACATTTTTCATTTTGATATAATTGAAATAGGATTTTGAACTTTTATTCCCCCATCTTAAGCCAATTCGCTTTGGTTCTGATTTTCAAGCCCCGAGTCTTCTTTGTTTGGAAGCTCTGCAGCTTATTTTTAATATTCACCATCTTCTCAATTAAATAATCACTATTTGGATCATTTTGCAAGAGCTTTTCTGTAATGAAAAAAATCCTCTTGGAGCTAGCTTTCTGGCCTCCCATCAAGGGCCAATTTCCTTCCAATAGTTTGGAACAAAATTTTCCAGCTACTGACATTGTTGTTCCATTAATCAATAAAGGGCATGCCTTTCAAAATCATCCTATTGATTTCTCTAGTAGTAAAAATTTCATCATTGCAATCCTGGTTATCGAGCAGATCAGTATTCAATTTAAAGTTATTCTTCTTCCTTAATTTCTCAGTATTACGACTATCCTGAACCAAAATTCTGGCTTCAATAGGATGGTGATCAGACATTGTGCATGGGTGAACTTTAATACAGCTTCGTCCATCAATATGTTCAAAATTAAACAAGTCATTGTTGGCATTAAATCTATCCAACCTACAATAGATCTTTTACCTTATTGAGAATTACACCAGGTATACCAGATATCTTCCTCTCTTTTCTCATGTTCTCGAGGGAATCAAATAATTGCAGGCTACTTTTCATTCTATTCCAAAAAAATGCTCATTACCTTTCCAACTAAAACTCAAGAGCGCCATACTTATCTTCTTTTTATTCCACTGTATTAAAATCTCCCCCAACAATCCAAGGGATTCTCTGGAGATTATTCAGCCATTTCCACAGCTCTGTTATTTCCCTATATTAGGAGCATAGACAGAATATATTCCAAATTGGACATTATCTCTCTCTAGAATGACCCACACACCCCTACTACACTAGGAATACCCTTGATCCTTATCATAATTGGCCCACTTATTGATTAAAAGAATGACGGTTCCTCCTTTCCCTTAACATGTTTGTTGCAAAACTGCAGGGCATCCTTCCAAATAAATTTCAGACTGGTTTCTAACTGAGCCAGTTACTTTGGCCTCTTGAAGGAAAAGAAAATCAAGAGAGTTACACAAGCTGTCAAGAAGATGACCCCAAAGGAAGCATGGTTTGGGAGAAAACCAAGAATCACTCATCTCAAGGTTTTTGGTTCGACTACATATGTTTGGATTCCAAATGCCAAAAGGACCAAGCTGGATTCCAAGAGCCAGAAGTTGATGCTAACAAGATACAGTGACAATTATAAGGCCTATCGGCTGATTGATGTGGCCACTAATCGTTTGACATTTAGCAGGGATGTTGTGTTTGATGAGGAAAGTGGGCCTTTTTAACTCTCTTCTCCTATCAAGAGTCTTGAGGATCAGCCTCTGAAGACTAAAGATTTGAGAGCTAAGCTTTCAGTAGCTCTACCTGAAGGGAGGGATTCTAATGATTCTAACATTGTGGAATCTCCTAGGCAAGATCCTGTACCAGCAGGGAGGGATTCTAATGCTTCCAACATTGTGGAATCTCCCAGGCAAGATCATGTACCAGCAGATTTTCCTCAAGAAAACCTGGATCAGCATCCAGATGTTATTATGTCAAGCAGCCCAAGTCATGATGATCATCCTGATTTGGAAGAAGATGCATCTCCTCCTCGCCCTAAGTGGTGGGCGAAGCTCATTGGTGATGTTCATGATGATGAGCTTGCTGAGGGGAGATCGTCTAGAGGCAAGAGCAAAAAGAACACAGTAAACTTTGCTCTTATGGCCAACATTTAGAGTGTTTATGAGCCCCAAGATTATTCGGAAGCAAAGGGTAAACCTAAATGGGAAAAGGCTATGGATTTTGAGCATCATAATCTTTTGAAGAAAACACGTGGGTTATGTCAAATCTTCCACCAAGGAAGAAACCCATTGGTTGTAAATGGGTCTACAAGGCGAAATACAAGGCTGATGGAACACTGGATAAATACAAGGCTTGGTTGGTGGCTAAGGGGTTCTCGCAGAGAGAAGGTATTGATTATGAGGAAACCTTTGAGCAAAGATGAGCACCATCCGACTTGTCCTAGCCATGGCAACACAGTTTGCCTAGAAGGTCCACCAAATGAACGTAAAGAGTGCCTTCCTCAATGGAGATTTGGAGGAAGAGATATACATGACACAGCCTCTTGGTTTCAAGGTTGCAGGCAAAGAGCACAAGGTATGAAGATTGTTGAAGGCTCTTTATGGCCTAAAGCAAGCACCCAAGGCTTGGCACCTGAATTTTGACAAGTACTTGGTTGCACAAGGGTTTCAGAGGAGCTCCTCAGATGCAAATTTGTATGTCAAGAACACTGGCAATGATATCATCCTTCTTGCAATCTATGCGGATGATATCATCATTACTGGTAGTAGGTTACATTTAATTGAACAAATCAAGTCGGCATTTGAGATGACAGACTTGGGTCTCCCACACTATTGTCTGGGTGTAGAAGTTTGGCAAACAAGTAACCGTATCTTCATTTCTCAATCAAAGTATGTCAAGAGTTTGCTAGAGAAATTCAGGATGGAAGATTGCAAAATCTCATCCACTCCTATGGAGAAGGGGCTAAAACTTTCAACCAAACCAAACTCACCAATGGTGAATGAATCTACATTCAGGCAACTAGTGGGCAGACTCATCTATCTAACTGCCACTAGACCTAATCTCAATTTTGCTGTGAGCTACATTTTTTGTTTCATGACTGTCCCTAAGGCAGAACACTGGGTTGCAGCGAAGCAAGTATTGAGATATGTGAACAGGACACCTAACTTTGGCATTCTATATAGCAGATGCAAAGATCCTAGGCTTGTTGGCTTTACAAATTCAGATTTGGTAGGTTTAGTTGATGATAGGAAGTCCACTTTTGGGTATGTTTTCAATCTAGGTACAGGTGCAGTCACATGGACAAGTAAGAAGCAGCAGGCAATAGCTCTTTCCTCAACAAAAGCAGAGTATCGAGGAACGTTAAGGCAGCATGTGAGGCAGTATGGCTTCAACAGATGCTTGTTGACATGCAGATGTCTCAAGCAAGGGGCCCTCACCCTGTTTTGTGACAATCAAGGGGTGCTAAAGCTTGCTAAGAATCCAGTCTTCCACGAGCAAACCAAGCATGTTGAGCTTCATTGTCATTTCATTAGACAGCTTGTTGAAGATGGATATGTGATGTTGCAATATGTTCCAGCTGAGGATCAGACTGCAGACATTCTCACAAAGTCCCTAAGTCCAGATAAATTTGTAAAATTTCAAGGTAATCTTGGTGTAATTAGTAGAATGACCATTAAGGGAGGGTATTAAAGTATTATTGTAATATTTAATGGTCATCTTAGTTAGTTAGTCTACTTCAGTTTGTTACTTTAGTTCACAATCGTTTCTTTTTAGAAACATCATTTGGTACTTTATTACTTAAAGGAGTTTTCCTCTCTTTGTTAATAATGAATATCAAATATCAATTATCATTTCAAAACTTATTTAAAAACCTTCTAATGATGTACTTTCTATCAAAGGATTCCAAACCCCTGATATTCCAGCTAATGCACTTTAGTTTCATCATTATTTGGAGAAGAGTTAATAGCCTTTGGATTCATCTACAATCTATCAACACATTTAGGAATTTTCTATCAGAGGATTCCAAACCCCTAATATTCCAGCTAATGCCACTTTAGTTTCATCATTATTTGGTGAAGAGTTAATAGCCTTTGGATTCCTCTACAATCTATCAACACATTTAGGAATTTTCCCATCCTTTCCTTTCTTTCTATTTTTTGGATCATTCTCTTCCCTGCTTAGCTGCTATCTCTTCTTCTCTTCATCTTTTTTAACTTCTTTTTCCAAACCAACTTTCTCTTTTTCCTCATCACTAAGGAACAGAGGAAAATCAAGAATTTTCAAAAAACAATAGTAAAATTTATATAGGAATTATGAAATTCGGACAAATCTGGCTGGTCCAAAAATCTGATCTGGCAGGATTTGGTGACTATGGTGAGAGATTTTCCTCTTCCTGTAATATGTTTGTACTAGCTAGTGGGAAACAGAAAGACTTGGACAAACACAAACAAGAATGGAACTATTTGTAACTTTAGACATGATTCTAAAACTCCCCTTATTCTTCACTTAAGACTGCAAGGCTGGTTTGCAAAACAGAGCATTGAGGTGATATTTCCAGTGACGAGTTTACATTTTATGGCATAGATTGTAAGATCTGTGTTTTCTTCCACACAACTCAAAACGCAAAGAATTTCATTATCATTCTTTAGAGAAAGATGATTATGTACCACCATCCTTGTATGGGAGTTTGAAATAGCATATCAACAGAATCTGTGGACAAAGGGTAAACCAAAAGATCATCATTGTCCAGCTCAATCCATTGCCAGTAATCCATAAATGTCAAGCAAGAGGAGTGCTTTATGACTTGGAATAGATAGATAGAATGATGTTGAAGCCAAGTATGCAAATGGGCAACGATGCAGTCATTAGAGTTATATAGTCATCACTGTATTTAAGCAACTAAAACAACAGATGAGGAAAGATTCTTACACAATGTGAGTTGCTATGAGCACCCCCATGGCACTGTCTACAATCAACGAAATTTAATACTGACACCTGAAGTATGTAAACAAGTGGCAGCAACTCAAAAGATTTGTTTTATATTGTTCCTTTTCCTCCACATACCTGTGTGTTACAAAGATTACCATGGAGTATATTGAGGAGTACTTGATGTCAGGATAGCCTTTTGCAGATGGAATTCTTCAAGGATATAAAGTAGTTATCAATCCCTACAAGCTAAAAAGATTTCCTCATCAGAGATGTGATGTATAACCTGGCATCAGCTGGATGGTGAGTACGATCGGTAATTTTGTTTGTATTCAGCCCAGTATAAGAAGTGTATGGAATGCATAACCCAACATAAGCCAAGCATTCTTTGTATAGGCCAATATGACCACAGGCTTTGAAGCATGTCCCTCCACAAAATTTTGCCAAGTCAGCCACAAGTCAGAGAACAACGCGGCATTGACAACAGGCAGCAACAAGTTGCAAGACCTTTCTAAAGTCAAAAGTGAGCAGAAAAACCAACGGGGGGTTGCAAGTTTGATCTGCTATCTAAAGTAGACATATCTCAAATGAAGTTCATTGAATTCACAATTTGTATTAAGTCCTTGAGCATCTTGAAAAGGCTATGTATGTATCCTCTCTGATCTGAACTGAGGCAGATTGTGAAGTTCCTGGGAGGTGGGGAGGGAAGTAATATCCATTGACTCAATTAGGATTATTAAAAAAAACGCTAATGGTGCACATTATAAAATTGAAACTAATTGGAATTTGTAATCAAAACAATGACACTGATACATTAAATTGAACATATAACAATTCTGAAGACTAATCAGGTTTCCTTGCCCGTACAAGTAGAATGTTCTGTAGCATCAATCATTTGTTTGCACGCACTAATGAAGTAATCTTCTGCCACTTCTATCATCTAGACAATATTGTTTAGAATGCAAAATGTGCATAGAAGGTAATAGAGAGCATCATACCATCTTCATCACTGTCTTCCATTTCATTGGTACTAGCTTCATTTTCTGAGTGAAAGCGCTTCAAAATTTCCAGCATTCTTTGCTTTGTCTCATTTGATGGTTCCACCTGATGAAGCGCATCCATAACATTCTCCCGCATGAAAGATTCTGTACAGCGAATACTGTGTCCCTGGCATATACAAACAAGTGACCATGACAAGTATTGCATTGGAATAATGAATGAGTGTAAAGAAAACATTTGCCATCAGCTATAGCAACAAGTTGAAGAATACTTTTCAATGATTCATTTTGATCACAAAAGATAGAAAACTATGATAGATGTATACTTAAGGAGAAGACCATCCCTTCTTTTTCAAATCAAGTATCAAAGTTCCTAGGCCATATGAGACAGCTAGCCATTTCCCGGCCAAAAAGAAGCTTATCCCCCAAAACATTTCTTAATTTTTTTTTTCAAATCATGTAGGGAGGGGATGAAGTGGGGAGCTGTTTCCTACACATCCCCAAAATGTCCCCTATAGGGGATTGGGGTCAAATTTTGCAGGGGACGCATTCCTGGGGAGCATAAACAAATTTCCATTATAGATAAGAATTATAGAGTTACTTTTCATTCAATCAAAGGTGAAAGCTCTGGCATAGATCATATAAAAGGATACCTTGTAGCATGCAACTGAACAATAGCGCACATTGCAGCGAGGACAGGTATACTGTGAAAATTGTTTTTGACACCTGCACAGGAAAAGTGGATTAAAGATGCTATTCTTCTTGAAAGTAGATGCAACATATGTACACGCCTTAGTGTGTTACTAATAAGCATTGTTTTCCTGATGATTTCTTAAAAGCTAAAACAGCCACCTGTAGGATGAAAGATAAAGAAATCACAACATACACTCGACAGATCAGTCTTTGTTCAGGCAATGCAAGTGATGCTGATGATCCTGCTGGCTTCAGCTCAGCCATACTGTCAAACTAAAAAGCTATGAGCTTGTCTCTCCTTATATTTGTGCTTGCACCCACCTGCGAAGAATTTTAGGCTTTTAGAACCGAAATTTAACTAGCATCCAATCTTGAAATTCTCTACAATAAATTTGGATTTTAATTCAACTGGCTTTAATAAAACTCTCTTGTAAGAAAATGATTTTGCCAGCTTGTGGTCTAGTGAAGTTGGAGCATATGCTCCCACGACAGAATTTTAGGCATAATTTATAAACTGGAATTGAGTGCCCTTTCAAGTGCTATAAGGTTTCATTTGTGTCCAAGTGCAGTCACGAGGCCAAAACCAAGCGGTTACAAATTTGAAACAATATATAAAAGCAAAGCGAAAAAGCATTCTTATTCCTACAAGGGATCACATAAGCTAAGGAAACTTCCCGGCTAGGTTGTGACCTTAAAATGACCCTTACATTTGTTTCTGGCAATAAGAAAGAAATAATTATTGGAGAAAATAATGGTCTTCGACGGAGTCTCAAGGGTTGCAACGTTACGATTATAGCAGACATTAACATGGCCAAGCAAAATCTCCCTCTCTGCAATAGTAAACAACTCAAACCTATTACCCTTGTTAATAGAATACTTTTATGTGTGACCTAGATTTTAATCTTCAGAATGTGATCCAAGTTTTACCCTACTTACGAATACAATCCAAGCTTAATGCACACAAGAAAATGCGGAGCCAAATTTGCCCCACGCAATCTGGCACATAATCTTACCCAAGATATATCAAGAAAACGACAAAATATCTAATAAAATTTTTGATAAATGGCCAAACTCAATAATAACTGATATCAAAGGATGGCCTTACTGCTAAAGAGTAAAGAGTAACCATTTGGGGACCTATCAGATTAGAAAAACCTCCAAAATGAAAAAAAAAAAATAGAGAGAGAGAGAAAGAGTTAAAACCTAAAATTCGTTGTAAATTGTCAGTAAACTTGTATATGCATGGCCGTACGAGATTTTTGACGGAGAAAGTACTAATGTTTGTTATAAAAACCTTTTTAAATTACTGTTTACATCTTTTCCTCTAAAACGTGGCCCAGTCTCCGCAAATAAACAACCCATTTGCTTTCAGCGGCCATTTTTCGTCTGTGAAGATTTCTATTATCTCTGTTCTGTTCGTGATTTGCTGCTGCTTCAGATACTCCTCTTTTATGTTTATGGATAAATCTTGATCACGTTGGATTTTTACATCTGCAACAGTAGCCTAAAGTCACTTAAGGTGACATTGAAGGTTTAAAGCGGCTATGTATTTGCATAAGGCGGCTTTGAAGATCAGGCAGTGGATATCAAACATTTTAATTTTTTTATTTTGGCTTATTGGTTTCAGTTTTGGTTTTTATTATTATTAGTACTTTTCGCGTTAGGCAGTATATATTTTTCCTCGAATTTTTTTTCCTTTTCTTGAAATAAAATTTTCCTTTCTTAAATCAATATAAACTAGCAATTACGCCGAACAGGTGTGGAAGGTCTATTGTATAGTTGTGAAAGAGAGCGAAATAATGACAAGAGACCCAGTTGCATCACGTTCCTGCAGATTGGTAATTTGGGTTGAAAATTTGATGAGAATAAAATCCAAAACTGTCTTAAAATTTGTTGAAAAGGGCTTGATTTATTGTCATATGGATATTAAAAGGGCTTGATTTATTGTCATGTAATTAATAATAAGCTTTAAATTTTTTGTAATTTGTAAAATTAAAACTCTATTTTTATCACTGACTATTCACAGCACCAACCAGTAGGAAAAAAGATAAAAGCATATTGTATTTATTGAAAACCAAACAATTTAATATAGACTATATAGATTCAATGGTCAACATTTAAATTCCAGTTTTTCATTGGTGAGGTTGTCAATGTTAAGACAAAAAAATTGAATTGAATGAATGCATAAGTATCCTGCCTGTCGGCAGGAACTAATAATGATGAAATAATTTATATTATATTTTATATTATACTATATTTAATATGATTATATTAAATATTTTTAAATATATTAATAATTTAATCATGCATAATATTATTTATATTGTATAATTTTTACAATTATAATTATAATTTAAAAACAATTTTGTATTATATAAAACACTTATATAAGTGTAATATTTTTGGATAAGCATTGATAGTTAGAATGGATTCATAAAGATTAAATTAAATTTATTCAAAAGTCAATGACTGTTGAAACTTAAAATCTAAAAAATATAAAATATCTTCTTTGTTTATTTATCATTAAATTTCAAACTTTAATCTTAATTAAAAATTAAAATAGAATATTGACACCTGTAATGTGCTATGCCATGTGTTAATACCTTCTCAAAAGCTCCACGCAGCTGCATGTAGAGAAAAAGGATTTTTTTCATTTTGTTTTTTTGGCTGTACGCTATTGTTCTACTTTATGTAGGTTTTATGTTCAGAGGTTCTAGAAGGATGTTGAATTAGTCCAGTGGCTGCTACTTTGAATTAGTTCACTTTACCTCTGTTAAGAATACTATTGCACTCACCAGATTTTTAAACACTATATCTCTGTTACTTATGTCCAATATAATTAAAAAAAAAAATAGTTTATTCCTGCAAATGTATGGAATATTTGGCTTTTAGATCCTTAATTTTATTGTAAAATGTCATGTTTATGTTCATGTTTATAAAATTGAGAAATTTAAATTTTACTGTAGTTTTTTATTGGAAAAATTTGCGTGCTCATAATTTCACTACAAATTTTGGGATCACTATCCATTACCAAGGTTAAAAATTGAGAAAAGTTAGTTTCTGAGTTTGATGAAGTTTGGTCAATTTCCTTTAAGTGATTTTCATAATAAAATCTCAAACTTTATGTTTATTAAATTTGGAAAATTTAAATTTTGGTGTAAAAAAATACTTGAAAAACTACACTCTATCATTCCTCATTGAAATCAAAAATAGAAAAAGTTGGCTAGATTTTAATGAAATTTGGTCAGATTTTCATAGTGAAATTGTAAAATCTAAATTTTAATTTTAATGCAAAAGTTTCTGAATACAATTTTATCAACGCCAGTAGTAGATCAGTACTTCAAAAAGCAGAATTACCAGGGTCTGCTGTCTTATATACTATCTTTAACCTTGTGGACCTGAAAAGTCTTTTTATACTGTTCTATCATTGAGATAAATACATAAAAATCTAAAATTCATTTGACAAATTTGTTATTTGTAATACAGTTGGTAATCAGCATACTGTTGGCCCTCAAATTCGACAAAGGAGAGGTGATACCCACCGGATATGGATGAAAGGAAGCAAAGGTGCGGAACAATGCTTCCAACACTAATCTATGTGTGAGAGATTGTGCAAATTCATACAAATCATTAAACTTGTCCATCTCGATTCTACTGGATGTGCTTGCCATCTTTATTTCTGCAACAAGATTTTGAAACACTTCTGCAAAGACTCCCACTCAAACAAAGATCAGTACAAAAAAACCTGCTACCAAACAACGAGACCCAAACTGGCCAGGCTCTGATACCAACTAAAAGGAAGCAAAGGTGTGGAACAACGCTTCCAACACTAATCTATGTGCGAGAGATTGTGCAAATTCATACAAATCATTAAACTTATCTAACACTGATGAGCCTAGGACTATTAGAGAGGCTATGGGTATGAGTGATGCAGATTCTTGGATGAAAGCCATGGATGAAGAAATGGTTGCTTTGAAGAAAAATAATACATGGGATCTGACACCTTTGCCTAAAGGACGAAAACTTGGTGGGAAGGTGTATCTAGGTGATGACTCTCATCTGAAGATAGTTGTCCATGGAAGAATTAAGATTAGATTCCCTGATGGTAGAGTGAAGGGGATTGATGGTGTACTGCATATCCCCGGTTTGGCACGAAACCTACTTTTTGTGAGTAAGTTAAGTAATGCAGGTGTGCAAGTTGTTTTCTCAAATGGAGGATGCAAGATGACAAGAGGATCTATGGTGTTGGCTAAGGGTGTTCAGATCGACACTCTGTACAAGTTGGATGCATGCACTATTCAGTGCAATAGTTCTTCTGATATTTCAAAAAAAAGGCTTTTGGATTCTTCATCCTCACCATCAGATCTAGCAGTGAAGAAGTCTATTGTTTGTACATCTAATGGTCATGCTTTCTGGGTACCTAAAGGTGCAAATGCTTTGGAGATGAAGCTTCCAGCGGAGAAGACAATGTTATGGCACCAAAGACTCGGTCATATTGGTGAGAAGGGTCTTAGAGCCCTGAAAAATAAAAGTCTTGTTGAAGGCCTTGATGATTGTAATCTCGAGTTCGACTTTTGCGAACATTGTGTATATGGAAAACAAAACCATGTTTCTTTCTATTCCAGTTCTCATAAGTCTTTTGGGGTTTTGGACTATATTCATGCAGATGTGTTTGGTCCTGTGAATGTTCCTTTGTTAAGAAAATCTGTATATTTTGTGTCTTTCATAGATGATTACAGTAGAAGGACATTTGTTTATTTTCTCAGGAGTAAATCTGAAGTCTTTAATCGATTTAAGGAGTTTAAGGCTTTGGTTGAAAATCAAACTAATAGAAAGATTAAATGTTTGAGGACTGACAATGGTGGTGAGTTTTGTTCAGTAGAATTTGATAAGTTTTGTAAGGAGCACGGGATTGAAAGACATAAGACAACTCCATACACTCCACAACAAAATGGAGTTGCAGAGAGGATGAATAGGACACTAATGGAGAGGGCTAGGAGTATGTTGAGTGGTGTTGGCCTTGAGCAAAAGTTTTGGGCTGAAGTGGTAGCCACTGCATGTTATCTAATCAACAGATCTCCTACATCAGCTCTTACTAAAAAGACACCCATGGAGGCATGGTCTGGTAAGAAGCCTTCGATGAGACATCTCAGAGTTTTTGGTTGTGAAGCTTATGCTCATGTTCCGAGTGTAAAGAGATCTAAGTTGGAGAACAAGGCAGTTAAGTGTATCTTCATTGGCTATGGTGTCAGTGTGAAGGGGTACAAGCTTTGGGATCCAGTTTCTGAGAAGGTTCTCCATAGCAAAAGTGTAATATTTCAAGAGTTGAAACCTTCCACAGTTGAGTTGTAGCCAAAGAAAGAGGAGAAGCAAAAGGAGGTAGTTCAAATTCCACTTACTCCAATGAAAAGTGAACTACATACTCCTGTTGAACCTGGTGATGAGGAGAGCCCTAGAAGCTCTGAAAGTTCTAAAAAAGAAGAACCACAACCTCAGCAATTCAGGAGGTCTACACGTGATAGGAGGCCACCAAAGAGGTTTGATTATTCACCAGAAAGATTTGGTTATTCAACTATGTGAATTCAGTGTTGGAGAGATTCAACATGGAAAATTGTAGGCAGTTAGTTGTTCCAGTGATGCAAGGGATGAAGCTTTCTATGGAGGATTGTCCAAAATCTCCTACTGAGATGGAGGACATGACCAGAGTACCATATGCGAGAGTTGTTGGTAGTTTGATGTATGTGATGGTTTGTATGAGGCCAGACATTGCCCAAGCAGTGGGAGTCCTTAGTCGAGTTATATGGCTAATCCTGGACGAGTACATTGGGATGCGGTAAAGAGAGTGTTTAGATATTTGTGGGGTACTTCCGAGTACTCTTTATGTTATCATGGTTATCCTACTAGTTCTCAGCATTCTGTAAGTATTCATGGATATGTGGATTCAGATTAGGTAGGTGACATTGACAGCAGAAGATCCACCAGTGGATCATATGTGTTCACGATGAATGGTGGTGTGATTAGTTGGATGAGTAAGCAGCAGGCTGTAGTCGCTTTGTCCACGACTAAAGCAGAGTACATGGCAGCTACTCATGCTTGCAAGGAATCCATTTGGCTTAAGAGGTTGTGTTCAAATATTGGTTTTGATGCAAGACAAATTACTATCTATTGTGACAGTCAGAATGTCATTTGCTTAGCAAAGAATCCCACTTTCCATGCCAAAACAAAGCACATTGATGTTCAATTTCATTTTTTTTGTGATATGGTAGAAGATGGAAAGGTAAATTTGGAGAAGGTTGACACTTTGAGAAATGTTGCAGATGCACTAACAAAGCCAGTGAGCACAGAGAAGTTCAGATGGTGTGTTGTTTCAATGGGCCTTAGGGCCCTGAGTAATTGATACAGATGTCTTCATGATAGGTCTTCGACAAGTGGGAGATTGTTGAGATAACTGATTGTCTCAACCTGTTTGCATGAATGGTGGATGACTAAAACACATGAGTGCATGGAGTCAGTCTTATTTCCAGCAGTGCATGAGATGGTGACAGTGGAGTTAACTAAAACTATTAATCATGCATAAGGAGATTTTAATATGCAGTATGCGGTGGATGAGATAAGATGGTGGAGACTTAGAGTTAACTGAAACTGTCAATCACGCATGAAGCAGATTTTATCACTTGCAGTCAGCAATGGATGAGAGTTCAACAGTGGAGTTAACAATGTCAAATTCGATGCATGAAAGATATTTTATATTGTTTGTAATTATCACCAATCGTTGTCTTCTTGCTACTTGAGTGATTGTTGCGTTCAAGATGTAACTGAAACTTTACACTTTAAGTTATGTTTTGAATAATGCATGAGTAAAGATATCTCTATTATGCTGTAAGAGATATAATTTGAGGGCTTAGTGTATTGAGTGCAGATTGAAAAACTTGATAATTTCTGAGACGTTATGCTGCCGAAATTATTCCTATTTTTGTCGAAGATTGGTGAACACTTGGAGAAGCATAGTGCTGCTATTGTATTGTAATTCTTTGTTACTGATAATACAAAGTATCGTGCTTTTGGTGTGGGATTTTTTACCTGGAAAGGTTTTCCCCAGTAAATTTGTGCGTTATGGTATTCATATTTTATGTGTGTATTTGAATGCGTTTCTTTCTCTGTAACAGTTTAATTATTTG
Organism: Sequoia sempervirens; assembly: GCA_007258455.2. Taxonomy (NCBI): domain Eukaryota; kingdom Viridiplantae; phylum Streptophyta; class Pinopsida; order Cupressales; family Cupressaceae; genus Sequoia; species Sequoia sempervirens. Next base: position 76,391 of record VDFB02062994.1, read on the forward strand.
TATGAATTTGCACAATCTCTCTCACACAGATTAGTGTTGGAAGCATTGTTCCGCACCTTTGCTTCCTTTCAATGGAGTGGGCATTGATTTACCGATCTGCGTATGTATTGTAGCATTTGGGTGGCTGTGGGGTCCTAGTGAATTATTTCCACTGGGGACTCGCTCAGCCCGTCAAGCCATGGTGGTTACCGACCTCTTGTTCGCTACCATTATTGCATAGTCATTTCTGGCGCTTCTATGCAACTTGAAATATGGCTTTTTTGACTTCATAACAAGATTTTGCTAGATGGGGATGACCTATATCTACTCAAGATTGTTACTATAGTTAACGACATGACATGATCATCCATTCCATAAGTGAATATAAAGCTTGCAAGTAACATATTGACAGTTGACACACCAAGAGAGCTCACCCAAAACTTCATATTTTCAGCTTAATTCAAATTTAGGAGCATTCCATGGTGACCCTATTCTTCCAATATTCGCAAGCAGTTCTGCCGAAGATTTATGCAGCCATTGGAGTTGCACAATAACTGAAGCAACAATTTCAAGACAATACCTATTGACTGTAGTGTGCACTAAGTTTTTTAATCCCTTGGATAAATGCTTCAGTTTGTTGCCTAAAGCACTCATGATGCAGATGAACCTATGTTCCTACAAATTAAACACACAAATTTGGATACTCTAGTCAAATGGTAAATTAGAACAAACAGAACAAAACACCGGGATTATCACCCATAGTCTTTTTTAAACTGAGGCAGCCAACCCTTAAGCGGCCTGCATATGCTCTATTCAAACTGACAAGCAATGAAAAAGGGTAAAAATGACACAACAAAACCATAAATAACAATAGGGAAGAACACAACCATAGATAACAGGGTAACAAAGACACAACACACCCTTATGAAGTCCATGGATTCACAGGACTACCATTTATTCAAATTCCAGTCCAACATGAAACATATGAAACACAGCTAATTCATCCCCTCTTTTCAATTTACTAGGTTTCCAAATAACAGCAGAAAAATCGCTCTCAACAGTAACACACACATTCCATATAAAACAAAACTAAGAGACTAACAAATAGGGAACAATACTAAAGAATCATTATGACAGCGAACAAAGATAGTTACAAATAAAAACCCCTGAAAAAATCTAAATCCTAAATGAAAAGAGACTGGTGCGAGCTGTGGGAAAGGGAAGAAAATCCGGAAAATACCACAACTTCACTAAGAGGGCATGACGGTAGAGAAGCACAATTTTTGCTCCAGTTGCTCCCAACCTCCAATCTGTCTATTGGGATATATTTTGGAAAGGTAAGGAGATGATGGTGAGTAGATAGGTAAAGTGGTGAAAATAATGTTACGCTTCTCAAGAAACATATGAGGACGTCACCGGCCAACATTTCAACTCGTCCGACTGACATGATGATCTGATGAGATTGATCTCATCGTCTTCCACTTTTTCTCCACCGTTTTATGTCGTTGATGGTGAAACTCAGCTTCGTTCATTTCATACAGGGAACGCCTTCGGCGTAATAAAAATATTTAACTTTTAGAAATCATTTTTTAAAAATATTTTTAATGAAATGTTCAATAATATATTTATATAATATTATTTAAAAATATATGATTATTAAATTAATATATTTATATTAATGTGTCATATTTTATAATGATTATGAAAAAAAATTAATATATTTAATTTATGTTTTATTTTTAATATATTAATAATATTATTTTTTAATTTATAATTATAAAAATATATTTAATAATTATTTAAATTTTTAATAAAATTATTAATAAAAAATAACTAGTAATTACATCTTCAATGGGTACGCCAAAGAGGTGTGGAATGTCAATTAAAAGAAATTTTGGTCTATTGTTTGCATACATTTGTGTAGTACATGAGTTCAATTGGTAGGAAATTTAGCAAATATGTTGGTGCGACAAAGGTCTCAATGGAGAAGTGAGCTTCAAATCAACTATGTATTTGCTTACAAAGATCCAAACACAACTGAAAAAACCTCTAAATCATGAAGATAATTGCAATCCATTATCAATAGGCTCATGTTATGTTTGCAATTGGGAGGGAGAGAGAGGGAGAGGGAGAGGGATAGAATGAGGGAGAGATAGAGGGGGGAAGAGCAAGAGAGAGAGGGGCAAGGATATAGAATAGGGATAAAGAGGCAAAGACATATAGAGATAGAGGTCTAGGAAGAGGGAGAGGGAGAGAGATGGATGGATAGAGAGAGGGAGACATGTCTAGAGATAGAGGAGGGGAGAGGAAGATAGATCAAGAGAGGAAGAGGGAGACAAGTAGATAGAGAGATAGAGATAGAGATAGACCTAGAGGGAGAGATAAAGAGATAAATATATAAAGGAAGAAGAATATATATATACATAGAGAGAGAGAGACTTAGAAGAAGAGGAAGAGGGAGAGATGGAGAGAGATATAGATGGTGAGATATAGTGATAGAGAGATAAAGATATAAGAATATATAGAGATATGGGGAGAGGGAGACAAATATTGAGAGATAGATAAACAAAGAGAAGTAGCTCTAGTGTTCAATATTTGCACAAGAGTCCTGGATTGACATTAGAGTCCTAACCTAGTGTCGGAGTCCCAAGAATGCATTGTAGTCCTTTCTTATGCTAGTGTCTTGTCCTTGTGTTGGCATCCTAGCCAATGAGCAAATCAAACCCCCATTTGAACCACCATGCCAAGCACAACACTTACGACATACAAGGAAAGAGTCACAAAACAAAGTGAACTCCAAAACGACAAAAAGGATTGGGAGATCAAGGAAAATGCTCACACCCAATTTCCAAAACCACAAGCCCACGAAGGAAATAAGTCCAAAGGGCGAAGGAGTCAACAAGGGACTCCAACACAACCACAAAGACATAGGGGATGAGGTGAAGGTGTCCAACACATTTCATTCACCCCAAGACCCCAAGGAGAACCCTAGATGACACCTCAATGAGGCAAGTTCTCACCCACAAATACACTAAGGGACATAAAGGAAACCAAAGCTTTCAATATTACCAAGATATGTCTTCTAAGAAAAGTGTTTGTTTTGAGTTCCCAAATTGAAATGTACTCTAGTTCATTTTGACCAACATTTCAAAAAGGACAAAAAAATATAAAATGACACTTGTGCTCAACACCAACATCAATACACAATAAATGAAAATATAGCACCAATACCACTTATATGGTCAGTTTATAATCCTTCCACTTAAGAGGTTCCAATGATTTATAACAATTAGAAAAGAGGACTCAAATGTCCTACACATATATTTTTACAAAATATAAACAACAATACACTAAATGAAATTTGAAGCCTTTTTCCAACCTTGAACTTGATTTTGGAGCTCTTTACAGATCCGCCAATTCCCAATGGTGGTACTACACCACCCAACCATGTGGTACCCTTAGGTCCACCCTATCGTGCTAGAAGATCATTGCAAGGGCCACAAACACACTCACACCAAACATAGGAGTAAAGTTTACACACACAACAATCATGATGCATACAAAACGGGTATGAACAACATGTACAATAAACAGTCAACCAAGCATACAATATGGCTAAGGATAGACATGCATTGGATGTAACACCCAACAATCTCAAGGATGAGGGAACTAGTGAGAGGCAAGAAGTGTCATCACAAAGCACAAAGAGATGGCATGTGGACCCGAGTACATATGCTTGATGCAAGGCTAAGGGAGTACTCAAGGGACATCCACCACCCTGGTTGGGTGTGGCATACCCTTGGCCAGTCTTACCAAGTTTATGCAAGCACTCAAGCTATGTTGTTGATATAATATTATTAGTTCAATCAATTACACAAAAACCTCCATTTCCATTTGACTTACAAATATACAATTATTGTAGCCACAAAGTCACCTCTAGACTTGGTACAACGTGCAGAGCCACTCCCCCCTAACCCTAGACCGCAATCCTAGTCTCTTCATGCTCCAATTTGACCAATTGGGCATGGCATGCAAAACGATGCACAAACATGACATAACATAATGAGCATGATTTCATAACATTCACATTGAAATTTTATTAAGGAGACATGAATTCTCCCAATCTGATTCATTCAAAGTCAATTTATAATTTCAAATTTTCTAAATAATTTGTTACATAAACCACAAAATTCTTCAAGACTCAATTAAAGAAAGCTTGATTTTCATAACATGGCATAAAGTAATGAACATAATTTTAGTGCAATAAAATTGAAAATTTGTTAAAGAGAAATGAAATCCCACATTAAAATTTGTCCAAATTCACTTTTAAAATTTTAAAATTTAAAAAATTATTTTTATTCCAAAAAACAAAAAATTAGTTTCAAACTCCATTAATGGGGGTTCAATTTTCATATTTTAGATTGTTTCTAAAAATTTCAAAAAACAAGACATGCCCTTTTGATCCCATGATGAATAACAACCATTCCAAACAATAAAATCCACATTCTAATTATTTTGAATTTTTTTTCCATAGTAAAAGGACAAGTTGGACATTTCCCAAAAAACAGAATGAAATCTATTCTAATTGCTCAAAAGTAAAGCTATAAAGGAAGTCTATGCCATCTCGTTCTAAACCATTCAATTTCAATTCTAAAATTTAACTTTTCTAAAAATATTTTTATCACAAAAGCATAGAATTTCTTCAAAACTCCATTTGATGAAAGCTTGATTTTCACAAACGTGTATAAAATAAAGAACATGATTTCAATGCAATTATAATGGAAAATCATTAGGGGGCACCAAAACTCACAAAAGATCCATCCAAATTCACTTAGATTTCAAAATTTTCACATTTATTTTTATTCCAAAAATCAGAAAATTAGCTTCAAACTCCATTAATGGAAGCTCAATTTTCATATTTTTTTATTTTTAAAAACTTAAAAAAACAAAACATACATTGTTTATCCTATGATGAACAACAACCGTTCCAAACAATGAAATTCGCATTCCCATGATTTTGAATTTATTTGTCATAGTTAGATCACGAATTGAACATTTTGAAATTTTCCAAAACAATTAAAAATCAAATCTATTTGCTCAAATTTCAAAATACAAAGGAAGCTACCTTAAAGGTGAGCATAGCATTCAAACTCCAAAATAATGCAAGAATTAAGAGAGGAACAAGATTTGCCTCTCATTTTGATTTTGTCAAAAACATGAATTTATTTAATTTTGTCCCAAACAAGAAATGGAATCATTCACACAATGCAAGCACCTCATTATCTCCTCCATCCAATGCAATCTTCAATCTCACACCATCAAATACAATCTCAATCCATCCATTTTCAATTTTTCAAATGAGAGGATTTTTAGAGTCATTTATTTAAAAATGGAAGAATTCAAAATAAAACAATTTTTTTTTTCTTTATGCATTTTTTCCAATTTTTCTAATTTTATTTTATTTATTTGCAATTTAATATCTTTTTATCTAAAATGCATTTCATAATAATTTAAAATGCTCAAATCACTTCCTTTTGCAATTTTAAAACAATACTAGTTAATTTAATCAAATACTTTTATATTCCAAAGAAATAAATTTTAATTTTAATTTAATTACTAATTGCAATCAATATAAACATAATTCCTAAAACAATTATCTTAACAATATTTTTCTTTTTCAAACCCACAAACCAATCATAATGTACTAATTAATGAACATCAAACATATTTACGACAAAACATGAGAAATAAACTATTAAATGAAAACACGCAATTGTGGATAATCCACAAGATAATGGACATCAACATTGTCTTTGATTCTAATCTAAATTTATACAGGGTCACACATGACATACCTTATAGTTGGATAGAACACAACAGATAAACAAGGCCCAATGCAATATCTCTAAAATAACCATTGTTGAGGAATAACTCAGACTTGCCAATTCAGAATAAGTATGAAACTAGATCATCAATCAATCATCTAGCCTCTCAAAATATAGTGATGAATATAAACATCTCAAAGCAAAATTAGGTGGACATTACATCCATGTTTTCAAAGAGTGTTTCAAACAAGTATGTGAAAGACAGGAATTAAGTGTTGGCCGGTTGCGTCAAAAGATTGATCTATCAACGTCCGACACAAACGATAGAGACATGGATTGCACGGGAGACGGTTAATCTCTTGTCACGAATCCAGAAAAGAGAACTGGCCATCTACCAACACTAAGGATAGTTTAGCATTAACTTCAAACCACTCTAATAAGAAAGTAAAAGATATTCCCACCCATTTGCCACTAAACCAACTTGGACCGGAACAAGAAAAGTATGCAAAGCAAGGACCAAAATAAATTCAAGGGAAGAAAGAGAAATATAGCACTGAAAGCATTTCCACTAAGCTAGCTAAATCAAAATGTACGCTTTCCTTTGTAGAAAGGAAGAAGTTTGCTGGCATAAGCATAAGACTAGCACGAAGATGTAAATTGTTAGAATGTCCAACGAAATAGCTGTCCTACAATATATCATTTGTAGATCAACAAAAAGTAATTGGTGAATGGTAAAGAAATGACTTGATTATTTCGGATAGCTATGACTACATTGGCAGATGTTCTGCCGTTGTAAATGTATTCAAAAAAATTGTTCATTATTTCAGCTTCATTTTGCTCTCTGCTAGTTCTCCATGTTTTTGATACGCAATCCTCTCAATTTTATCAGTTGCATATGCATAGAGGTAAGAAATTCTAGATTTCTCAAAAAAAATCATTTCATCTTCCATCCTTTATATTCTCTTACAATTTGAAGGAAAAATGGGGCACTAATACTGACACTTTGGTTTCATTTTATTAGGCTTGCTTTTCACGATATCTTGTAGGAGCACTCCTTCACTGTTTATAGACTGAGCTGCAATTGTTTTATCTCTAAGCCTATATAATCATGTGATATGTTTGCTTGAACGAATTTGAAAGCTTCTCCATAAATTGCAGTTGTTTTTTAAATCTTATTTGATTTCTCCAAAAGGGAAAAATAGGAACTTGCAATATTCAGGTAGCATTGAGTTTTTTATGCTTTTATGTTTATAATGAAAGTTGAATCACTAACATTTCTGTTATTTTCTGCTCTGTAATACTTTCATTGAGATGCATTTTGTGTTTTTGCAGATCTCAGTATTTAACTGAAACGGAGGACCATCTCTTTAACAGTGGAAGCTGCAGAAAGCTGAACCAGAATCCTACAAAAAAGATCAGGAGTGATATGAAAAAGCTATCAAGTTCTCCAAGTGAGTATCTGGAGAAATATTTGGTAACAAGCAAAGAAATAACTTATAATTTGTTCTTTACCCACGATACACAAGATGGCTTCTCCTCTAAGACCCAATGCTGATATCCACCGTTCTACTCTTCTGGCAAATTTTCTAGCAAAAAGCTTCAAACTTTGGTTGATAACACATTTTTTATTGAAAATTTCGTAGGACTTCACAAAGTTTGTGACAGATAAGAAAGTGAATATGATAGTAATATCTTGGTAAATTTTGATGGTCTAACTTCTTTTGCCAAAATTTCTCTTGATTGAGATCATCTTGCATATGAAAAAAACTCATTAATGATGAATCTTCTAGCCTTGCAGAGCTTTGCCTTGGGGGTAGTAATGTACGCATTATCCCATATCAATTGTGGTTAAAATATTCGTAGAAAGATTTGACGAAATGATACGTTGATAACATCATTAGTATTAATTTGCCTCGTGAAAGAGAAATTCTAGAGTTCCTCTCTTATCTAAAGAGACCTCTATCTCCATATCTCTACATATCATTCTATCACAAACAAGGTTTTTTGGATTTCAAATGAAAGCCACATAAAGACAGATAGTGACATTTGTTTAAGGTGTTCGGATTAAATGTAGATGGAGTTAGGAAGACTTTGAGGATCTTTAAGATTGTGGAAAAACAGATAACCTGATCGTGACTGGTGTAAAAGTAACATGGAGGACTATCCAAAAGCATTTCTTCCATTTATTAAAGGTGTGTCATTTTAAGTTGTACATAATTTGAAGTATAATGTGAAGTTTATCTTTATACCATAGAATAAGATTGGCTGCATGTTCGAGTCTATTTAAGATCATATTGAACTAACATGGTATGTGCCATATCTTGCATAGATCTTTTGTGCATCCATCCTTACATCGGAGCAACTGTAAGTTCTTTATAGATTAGGTTCAAGGAACATAGTTCTGCTAGTTATTTGAACTAACACACATATAAGTCTTCTCATGAAATTCGTTTTCAGCAGGGCAAAGCGATTTTGGTGAAGGGAGAAGCACTACATGAACAAGCAAAATTGGCGTAGCTATTGACATTTGCAAACATTCAAACAATCTCAACTTTGTGTTGGGTTCGGTGAAGCCCAAATATTCTAATTATAATGGCAGTTTCTCTCACACTTGAAACGGATGTCTTTTTTGTAACTGACTTCTTTTTGGCATGTATTTGCTAATTTAGAAGTTGACCATTTTGGTGGATTTTTCCATTTTGGAGATGAGACTAAATTATAAAAGCTATTGCTGCTTGAATATTATGTATTACATTGAGAATTAATAAAAGAGATTCCCCTGTTGAAAGTGGATGTAGTCTATAAGACGAACCACTATAAAAATCATGTGCTCTTGTTTGTGTGTGTTATTGTTCATTCATTTTATTTTCTACAATCTTTTCTTTCGTTTATTCTACTGTCATTAAATTCAACAATTGGTATCGAAGCTATGGAGAAGTATTGAGCAGAGATAAAAAAGATTGGGTATTTGATTCTGAAGTTGGGTGCTTTTATATAGTGAAGAGATAGGTTGAAGTGGGAGTTTCAGATGATGATGAAGTTGATTCTATCATTGAAGAATTTTTTTTGCAGTTTAGATTCAGTAGACAGTAATGTGTCAGTGCAACCTGAAACAAGGCGTCATGTTCATTGGTGGGATGGCTAAAAAAATGAAAAGGATTCAGCTGAAGAGGAGGATGATGCTAGGTTTGTTTCCTTCTCGACTATTGATGTAGTTGTGGCTGCCATTGGCAAAGAGAAAGAAGATAACAAAGAGGGTTTGAAGCAAACGTTAGTTAAACAAGGAGAGACTGTGGAGTTTGCCTTCCGAGATGAGGAGGATGCATCCCAAGGAGAGGAGGATGCAGTCTGGACCAAGGCGAGTGAAGATGAACCTAAGAAAGAGGCTGAGAATCGAGAGGATTACCTAAACAAAGAAGTTGTGATCCTAAAGGAAGAGATTTTAATGTTCAGAGAGCAAATTTTTTGTATGGAGAAAGAAAATTGACAAATTTGCAAAAGAGTGGGAGTTTTATGGAAAGAAAAGAAATGAAGCATTAAAGATGGAAATGGATGATGCTATTGTCTATTTGGCCACTGAAGTTCTTATGAGTGATGTTGATCATGATTCCCCGAGCACTACCCAGGCGAGGTATGTGTGGGAAAGGGCCCCACAAGATTTGGGAGGCAAGAATTTTAACATGGTAGAAGACTTCAGGAAGGCTAAGAGAGCAACGAAGGTTGAGAATATGGCCTTTGAGGAAATTGGATTTCAAAAAGAAAAAGAGAGATGATTTATTGATGAAGATTGCAGAAGTAGAGGCAGAGTGGAATGCATTGATTGCAGGTAGTGCAAAAGCTTCTACAGGAAATATAAAAAACTCATTGTTTGAGACGGGGTTTGGTAATGTCATTGATGCTAACATGGAGCCCGTTGGTGTTGGGTATGGTTATCGAAGCAGTCCTGATGCTACTACATATGGTGGTGGATATGATAGTGTAGTTGTGTTTGCATGGAAAGGGGAGACCCTTCAAGAGTACTAGTGGTGTACAGAAAATCTTTTGGATTAGGGCCATGGTGGAGGTCCAAATTTGATTTTGGCTATGAGGGAGGAAATGGAAATGTTAAAATCCATGGAGGTTATTAAATCTGATGTGCTTTGGAGGAGACCCAAAGCGTTCTTGAACAAAATTTGGCGAAGCTAAAACCTTCGTTGGGGCTGATGTAAATGCCTGCAGTGGGGGATATCTATGAGCAGCTATTTCAAGCAATATTTGGTCTTCAAGTGGGAGATTGTTGGGTTCGGTGAAGCCTAAATATTCTAATTATAACAACAATTTCTCTCACACTCGAAACAAATGTCTTTTTTGTAACTAACTTCTTTTTTGCATGTATTTGCTAATTTAGAAGTTGACCGTTTTGGTGGATTTTTCCATTTTGGAGATGAGACTAAATTATAAGAGTTGTTGCTACTTGAATATTATGTATTGTATTGAGAATTAATAAAAGAGATTCCCTTGTTGAAAGTGGATGTAGTCTATAAGACGAACCACTATAAAAATCTTGTGCTCTTGTTTGTGTGTGTTATTGTTCATTCATTTTATTTTTTGCAATCTTTTCTTTCGTTTATTTTGTTGTCATTAAATTCAACACTTTGATGATGGTTTGGAGCTCAATGCTTCATGGAAATCTATTATTCGTATGCTCAAATCACATAACAATTGTAAATTAATAAGGACATGTGTGTCAAGTTGTGATATTTATATCAGGATTCAACTGTGTAGTTTTTGAGTCAACTCATTGACCCAATGAGTTTGACTGGGTCAATGAGTTGACCGAAAAACTATGCAATTGTAGTTATGACTTTGAAAATATTTACGTTAAGATGGTATGCATAATGTCACAGTTTTCCAAACAAGGCTATCTATCACACAATACTTGATGGTATGTATAGTATCACAGTTTTCCAAACAAGGCTGTCTATCACACAATACTTTTTTGCTACTCATGTAAGACAAACAATCTTGCAAAGATACAAAATGAGGATGTGGAATTCCAATTTTTCAGGGACCCTGGATAAGTATAACATGGAAACACCCACATATATATTAAAATTAAAATAAACATAAACATAAACATAATATACCTTGAGGTAGTTGTGGAGTAGTTTAATCAGTAGAAAGAATGAATAGAATAAAATTATAAAACATAAGCTTTTGTTAGCATTTAAAGTGGAGTTGATTATGTTAGTGGGTTGTTAAATTAAGGCGGATTAATTAGGATTTTAAATATTTTGCTTGTCATTTGTTGATTTTGATTCAAAGAAGCAGTCCCTTCCCACAAACATTGTCTACATTTCCTATTGTTTCTTGGATGCATTTGACATTTCAAGCAAATGCAAGGGCTTTAGAGGACTCATACCTAGATCAAAATGGAAGCTCTTCCTAAAAATGCTATTGACATTTCCAAGAAGGGCCCAAACCTTTTACACAAATCTGAATTGTTTCAGTGGATGTAACCATAATTGGAACATAATTGGATATGTTTCCATGCATAAATGGATGGGAGCAAGTGAAGGTTAGCAACCTATGTTTCCTGAAATGTTTAAAAAAAGGAATCTAGCTTGTGTATAAGGTGTATAATACCAGTGTACCTCCCCATATTTCACAATTTGTCCCCTTGAACTAGGACATTTTAGAAGCTCAAGAATGGGGAAGTTTCGAGGATCATGTCAATTTGGTGGACAATTTTGGGGGCATTCCTCTTGCATCCCTAGGGTTTCTCAACTATGCTCCACAGAGTTTCAGGGATAGGGACAGTAGGGGACAGCAGGACGAGTTTTTGGTATGGGGGTACTTTTGGGCCATTTTTTAGGGGATGGCAGGGGATGACTGATAAAAAAAATAGGGAAATTTTAAAAATATAGAGAAATATCAAATGTTCATAGCATAGCATTGATAAAACATTCATTATAGACATAGTAGAAGATTAATACATAACTTTAGTCTTGAATTGAGATTTCACATGAGAATTGACAAACAAATTAAAGAAATTCAAATGGTTTCAATGTGAATGTACATACATATTATATAAGAATTATAAAAAAAAGCCCAAAAGCTTCAAATTTCAACTTTAAAATGACAATAACATAGAAAATATATGACTCCAAGTTAAATGGGCCTTTTGCATAGGTTTTGAAGGCTTTAGAGGGACATTCAAATGGGTTTGAAGTTGTTGGCCCTACTGCACTCCCACTGCTTGAAGAACCCCCAGTGGTTGTCATACTTCTATGTGTTCTACTTCTAGGTCTACTTCTTCCATGCATTTGAACCTCAACCTCCTCACTATCATTACTAGTAATCTCACTAATGCTCATGATTTTTTTTGGTTAAGAATTGGAAAGAGAGTTGCAAGTTCAAATAAAGGAAAAAATAAACTCATAATGCCCTTCCTATGTGGTAAAATAAATTGAAAAAAACTTGAAAAAATGGAAAACAAATTGAAAAAACAATTGTAAAATGAAAAACTTCCTCTAATGAAGTAGATTTGATGCCCTAGTCTCCCCTTTCAACTATTGTTCTCTTCTCTTTCACTTGCTGCTCTTCACCTCAAGTTTGCAAATGTCAAAATGAGAATGTTTTTTTCTTTTTATTGTTTTGATAAGTAAGTAGGTTTGGGTTTTGTTTAAAGGGGTGGGTAGGTCCTTGTGGGCCTATCCATCCCCCTTTTTTAATTTAAAAATGCATTTTTTTACAAAAAATAAAGTAAGATGTTGTTGGGCTATAAGGGACAGCTAGAAGTCCCCGAGACGGTTAGGGGAAGTTCCCTAACCGTCCCAAGGACTACTAGTTGTCCCCTGCCTTTTTTGGGACATTTCGGGGATGTTTCTTAAATTTTGCAGAGAAAGGGGACAAGTAGGGGACGTTCCCTGGCCGTCCTCGCGTCCCCGTACAATCCCTGGTATGGGATCGAGGGTAAAAATTTAGGGGATGCATTGTAATGTCTCCTTATTAAACTCAAGCTAACCTGTCCTAGAAACGGAATATGCCCAAGTTAGGATTAAGAATATGTATTACCAATACATAATTTTGCACATGTAATTTGTCTTGAAGACTTGCACACACCATGCATTACCAATAAAAAACACAGTTCTTTGTTCAAAATTAAATTAGACCATTTCAGATTGAACATTTTAAGAATAAGATAAATGCATTATCATCTAGTGCATAAAACACATCTTAATCTGATATGACTTATTACTCTTGATTGGAATAGATCTTCGCCTTTTTCCTCTTTCCTAACCTCATCGGCGAATGGAAGAATTATTGTGCCAAGGGTGCTTGAATGGTCTCCAATTGGACTCCCACGAGGTTTCCTACTCGTCTTAGGACCATCCATCAATTTACCAGTCTTTCCTCCACAAACTTCCTATCCTTAGTGGGTATTAGCGAAAGGGATTTGGCCCAACATCTACTCTTTTAGTAAAAGTCACAATAGCATATGAGATACAATAATTGTTGCAAGCATCATTATTGGACACTCCATTTATATATATATACATTGTATTTGTCAATCACCATTATATATATATATATATATATATATATATATATATATATATATATATATATATATATATATATATATATATATAATTTTGTATTTATCACTTACCAACATGTCGTTCAATTTCTCATTATATGTATCCGTCAAAATATACTTAGATATATTCATAAATCATGACATATTTAAATATATTTATAAGTACCAACTGAAATCTAAATCAATAATATATTTAATTAGCCACTATTCTTACCTTTCAATTATATAAGTAATTACCAACTTAATTTCGCCCAGAGGCGATCTACAGTGGCAGCCAAATCTTTGTTAACTTTTTGAGTTTTTTAAAAAAATCGACAGGTAGCTGCCAGTATTAGAAGAATATATTTAGAATATGCAAAAATTGATGTCCAAGTTGTTGTCAGACGATTGATATTCGCTGAACAGGAGTAACTGAAAGTAATGGACAATTAATGGCAAATGATTCCACTACCTTAAATGTGAACCGTTACAAAACATCGTCAATGACAGCGTATGGATTGATATTAGTATTTTTGCTAAATAAGGTGATTGATATTCATTACAAATCTAATAATGTGCTATGAGTAACGTCTGCAATTAAAGCAATATCAATATATTCATGCATTTCTATCTGTCGCCCATTTCTCAAATCCATAAATTTGTGAGCAGTAGCGATTTCTGGACCTGCATAGTAACGTTTAAAGTTTCTAGACCTGCGTAGGAACGTTGGAGATCAGAGGATCCTCATAGGCCACCGCTTCTTTGCACAGGTAATTCTTGCACTAGTTTTGTTTGCCTTGATTTGGTTTTATGTGATGCGCAGGCATGTTGTAATGGGAAAATGGATATGTTGTGATGCGCAGGAATGTTGTAGTGGAAGAACGTTACAGCCTCCCTATAGAAATTCAGGCATTTTCAATGAATCAATTGGTGCAGCGACAATGATAGCTATAATTACCATTCGTCATCTATCTTCCTCTCACGATCAAACCGCGGCTATAAGAAAAAAAAGATCGATCGCAGGAAAGGGAGATTGCAGGTAAGGCTTGTTACAGATTTGAGCCGCCTCAAACGGAGTCAGCCATAGATGATCACTAATTTTGTTATTTGAGAAGATGATGAAGGATTGAAATGCGATGTTCGTTGATATGTTAATGTTGTCCTTTCACCTCAGCATTAAGAGGTACGGATTTTGATTTCCCACCAGTAATTTGCTCACAGAATGTAAGATGTCTTTCCCTTATTAATATTATGAATCTGTTTTCTAATATCATAATCAACAGTAACTTTCTTTCCATTCCAAGGATTTGTATGTGCATGCACTGAAATTTGAGTTTTGAGCACAATTTTTACGCTATGTTTTATAGTTGTTTTCAAAGATATCAGGACACATTCTTTCTTATATTGTTAGTGATGATTTGGCAAGCTTATCTTCCTGAGATCTGTGATTTAAGACGAGATAATTTATCCATTATCGATCTTCTAAACTTTCGAAGTTAGGCATTCATCTGTAGATGAGGCTGGTGATTCCATCGGGCCCGGATGCAGAGGAGGAAAAAGGCAGAGCTCGATAGGAATTTGTCTGGCGCTAAAAAGGCTCTCAAGGGTCTTCGCTTCATCAACAATGCTAACGCGAAAGCTGTGCAGAAATAGTGGAGTGTTGTGGAGAATCGATTTTATGAACTAGCTAAAAATGGGCTGCTTTCCAGAGTTGATTTTGCACAGTGTATTGGTATTTGATCTGAGCCCCGTTAAATCTAAGATTTTGCAAGTTATTTTGTAATTTTGGATTAAAATTGTGTTTTTTGGGACACGTATAAACGAGGAGGAAGTGAAAGAGGTGCAACGTCTCTGAATCACATTTTATTTGTCAAATAAACAATGCACCAGAATAATTAGAAATATTTTAAATTCCTGATTTGAAATATTATTATTGTGAAGACAACTTCAGACTGGAATGTTCTCATTAACAAATTTGAAGACGGCTTCCTGATTTTTTTCCTTCCAGTAATGGAAACTTTCTTGTAAATCTGACTGTAGTTTCAAATTTTGTGTTGGGCAGGTCGAGCTCTTTCCCGTCTTAACAACCAGGACATGGCGTACAACAGGTCATGAGCTCAAGCCGATGCCTGAGCATGAAATGAGCTAAAAGTTTTAACATAAGGTGGCGCTAATTTTCCCCATGCCTATTAACATCAAGCGACGCCAAAGGAGGAACATACAACAATGGCCTTGTTATCTTTGCATGCATTGTATTAAATAATTCGAATGCATTGTGTTAAATAATTTGCATGCATTACCCATGCTTCCAATATTGACTGGTGGTCTATAGTTCAGGTTTGAATTAATGTGAGTGTTAGGGTTAGGTTTACAGTTATAAGGGTTGCAATTAGAAATAGTTCTATTTATAAAATTAAGTTGGGTTAAAATGGTTTTAGTGTTAGGTTTATAGTTAGGAATACAATTATAATTTTATTATTAATTTTAGTGTTAGAGATAGAATTAGAGTTAGGGTTTGAGTTAGAATTATTGTGTTAGGGTTAGGGTTAAAATAGGGTTACTTTTGAAAATGGTTCAATTAGAGTTTAATTAGGGTTAAGGTTATGTTATAGTAGGGGTTCTTGTTTAGGGTTTAATTAGAGTTAGGATTATGGTTATAGGATAAAGCTTTGGGTAAAGGTTAGTTTTAGGGCTGGGGTGAAGGTTAGGACTCAACTAGGGTTAGGGTTAAGGTTCAATTAGGGTTAAGCATAATCAGAGTTAGTGTGAGGGTTAATGTTAAGTTAGAGTAAGGGTTCAACTAGAGTTATGTTTTAATTAGGGTTCATTTAGTAGTATAGTTAGATATGGAGTTTCCATTACAATTAGGGTTAGGTTTAGGGATAGGTTTAAGATTAGAATCCAATTAGGGTTAGGGCTCAATTAGGGGTAGGGTTCAATTAAAGTTAGAGTTCAATTAAGGTTAAATTTCAATAGGATTAGGGTTAAGGTTAGGGTTTGTATTCAATTAGGGTTAGAGTTAGGGTTATATTTCTATTAGGGTTAGGGTTAGGATTACGATTATGAATTACAAGTTAAGATCAAGGTTAGGGTTGGAGTTAGAATTAGGGTTCAATTGGTGTAGGGTTAGGGTTAAGGTTCTAAGGTAAAGCTCGAGGTTGGAGTTAGGGTTGGGGTTAAAATTAAATTAGGATTAGGGTTAGGGTTATAATTTTGGTAAGAGTTAACATTCAATCAAGATTTAATTAGGGATATGATTAAGGTTTATGTTTAGTTAGGGTTGGGGTTCAACTAAGGTTATGATAAGATTCAATTACAATTAGGGTTTGGGGTTAGAGTTCAAGTTATAATTAGGGTGTAGGGTAGTTAGAATTAATGTGAGTGTTAGGGTTAGGTTTAGAGTTAAAATTTAAGGGTTATAGTTAGAAATAGTGTTATTTATAAAATTGAGTTGGGTTTAAATTTTTTTAGTGTTAGGGTTACAATTATAATTTCTTATTAATTTTAAAATAAGGGTTAGTGTTAGGGTTAGAGATACAATTAGAGTTAGGGTTTGAGTTAGAATTATTGAGTTTTAGGGTTAGGGTTAAACTAAGAGTAAGAGTAAGGGTTAGGATTAGGGTTACAATTAGAATTAGTGTTAGTTTTAGAATTAGGGTTAGGGTTAAGGTTTAATTCCAACCTCAACTCTAATTATAATCTTAAACTTTAACCTACTTCTAACACTAACCCTAACTATAACCCTAATTATACTTGTGACCCTACTCATAATTTTAATTCTAATAGCAATATTTATTTTAACTATAACCCTAATTAAACCTAACTCTAACTCTAATTAAACCCTAACACTAATTGAACTTTAACCCTAATTGTAATTGAATCTTATTATAACCTTAGTTGAACCCTAACCCTAACTGAATATAAACCTTAATCATAACCCTCAAATTAAATATTGATTGAATGTTAAATCTTACCAAAATTATAACCCTAACCCTACCCTTTATCATAATTCTATGTGTAATCCTAACCCTAACCCTAATCCTGATGTTAACCCCAACTCTACCCCTAATCCTTATGCTAATTCAAACTCTAACCCTAATACTAATGCTAACCCCAACCCTAACCCTACTCATAATACTAATTATATATCTAATCATAACCCTAACCCTTATCCTGATGCTAACTCCAACCTTACACATAACCCTAACCCTAATCTTAATGCTAACCACAACCTTACTCATAACCCTAACCCTAATCCTAATGTTAAGCCCAACCCTAATTCTAATTCTATCTCTAACTATAACTCTAATCCTAACACTAATCCCAATGTTAAGCCCAACCCTAATTCTAATTCTATCTCTAACTATAACTCTAATCCTAACACTAATCCCAACTGTAACCCTAATTCTATTTCCACCCCTAACCCTAACCCCAATTCTTACTCTATCCCTAACCCTCCCCTCGATCCTACTTCTATCTTTAATCATAACCCTAACCCTAATCTTGATTCTAATCCCAACCCTGACCCTAGCTTGAATCCTAAAGCTAACCCCCACCCTAATCCTAATTCTATCTCTAATCCTAACCCTAACCATAATTCTAACACTAACCTTGATTCTAATCCCAACCCTGACCCTACTCTAAATCCTAAAGCTAACCCCAACCTAACCCAAATTCTATCTCTAATCCTAACCCTAACCATAATCCTAACGCTAACCTCAACCCTAATCCTAATTCTATCTCTAGCCCTAGCCCTAACCCTAATTCTATCTCTATCCCTAACCTTACCCCTGGTTGTAATTCTATCTCTAATTATAACCCTAACCCTAACAATGAACATAAGGATATCTCTAATTCTAACCCTAACCCTACTCATAAATATTACCCAAACCCTAACCCTAATAATTGTTTCTTTCATGTCACGCTGCAAATGCTACTAGCATATATATATTTTTAATAATATATATAAAAAAATGCTAAGAGATATCCTTCTTGAGGCGTCTATTGTAATTTTATGTGATAAATTAATTACAAAAATAGACACCTCCAAAATGATATCTCTTGGCGTTTTTTATATATATTATTAAAAATATATATATGCTAGTTATATATATATTTCTATTTATTTGCACTTCATTGTTTGGTTATTTCTATATTTTAGTTTCTCGACCATTACATGAATGTCCCTGATGGTCTGCACTTTAAAAAGCAACATTTTTTTTTAAAGGACAAAAACCTAAAAAGCACTAAACCCTATTATCTCTCAGCTCTCATTTATGACTCATTAATTTAAGTTTGTAAGTTTAATTGATGAAATTAAAATCATATTATGATTATGAGATAGATTATTTGTTCTTGCAAATTGAGCACCTTGTATTTACTTTTTAAAATTTCTGCATTTTTTTAATTGTATTTTTAAAATTCAAATATTAATTTTTAGCTATTAATTTAATAGCTATCCCCAACTACCCCCAAAATTGAGAAAAATTTTGCCATTGAGAAAACACATCCCTATTAACTCAGAAACACTTTAAGCTGATCATCATGTACAGCAGGTACCATTCGTTCTCACAAAAGGTCAACAAACGCTCATAGGAGTAAATGTAGACATACCGCTTCCTATTAATTATTCATTGTAAAGCAAATACAAAAAAATGAATGAGATTCATGGATTCAATAACTGGAATAAGACATTGATTCTGAAAAATGGATGCATCAGACAATGGCCTCACCTGGTAAATCTAGATCACGATAGCATCGGTAATCTCATATCATCTCAGTACCAAAATGTCCTTGTTCAATCAATATGATTTTCACCAACCTTCTTATTAATAATCTAGGAGAATTTCCCTCCTTTGCTAAAAATGAATAACATGCTATATATGTAAGCTCGTGGGAATTTCCTTTAGCAAAATACTCTATTAGTAAGGAGAAAAATGTTAGAAAATTGAATAAACTCATGCAAATAACTAGAGAAATAACTTGCTTCACGTTAGCGCTACAGGGTATTAAAAATCTGTTTCCCCTGGAACAAACTCCAAAATTTGCTTCTCAGTTTGTAATTTATTTCAAGTAGGAAGACAGTTGCCTCAGGTTACAATTTCAAAAAAGTTTAATAATTTGTCTTTCTTCATTTACTTTCTAAACTATGGAAATCATCATTGTATGCTCTAATGAAATAATACCACTGCACTCCATGCCTATTTTTGCTTCCCGTTTCAATATGCTGAGGTGGTCCAACGCCACATTACCTTTTAAACTTGATGCCAAGTTTGTTTCTGCATCTGTATCAATAGAAGTAGCTGCTTCTGGGTTTCTTGATTTGCTTCCTGAACTATTGAATCCGCTGTCAAAAGATCCTTCATCAACAGGCTTGTGTAGTGGGAATATATGAGATTTCTGTATTATTTCTCTTTCCTGATACAGTTCTGCAATTTTCTTCGTCATTCATATCAAGAAGAGAAGTGGCTTCTTCTGGTGACAGTTAAGCCTCATATTCCAGATTTGGTACTGGAATAATTGAATTGTTCAAGGGCCCTTCAAGCATGGACTCCTGAGATGGAATTAACGCCCCAATGTTAGGAGGCATTGTATGAGTTGCAGCAGTGCTGTACAAAATAATCTCCATGCCTTTTTTGTCATCACCATTGAAACCATCCAGAGAAGTAGTCTTTTTTGATGTACCCCTGCCAACTGATTGCTGTCCATTAGCAGAAAATGCAGAGCACATCAGCTCTTTTGGTGAACCTACCAAATTACATATTCTATTAGGTCTTCGGTTATTCCTATAAACTGCTTTCCTTTCTGAAATAGAAGGGGTGCATTTTGATTCAGCCAGTTTATGAAAATTTCTTCCACTGCTAGCCTTCTCTTTCTTCACTTGCTCTTGTTTCAACACTTTCGCTGACGAAATGATTGCAAAACCTTCCCTTGAGACTTTCATTTTCTTCTTAGTGTGCTTTGTAGGTAATGCAATGCTATCACTTATTCCTTTACCTTCCATCCTCTTGTAATGTGTACAATTTTTGACAACCCTATAAATATGGACTCTGATTTTAAATTTGTTTTTGCTTTCATCTATCCGTTCAAGGATACAAACATCACCTTGCTCAAGATTATTATCAATTGACAAATATTTCCACCCTCCACTCAGGCCAGGTCTACAGCGATCCCCCAAGTATTTTACATTCCATTCCTTATTGTTGGGATCCACAAGAGTCAATTCTATTCTTTCTCTTGGTAACCGGAGATGATCTGCACATGTTCTTGGTATATTCTGCACATCCAAACAATCATGCACTCTAAATTACATCAAACTGTTAAACCCCTCTTAGCTCCTACCTTTCAGAAAAATACAGAAATGAAAACCATTTCACAGAGAACATGCTAAAAGTTTAAAACTCTTTTTAAACTATAATAATCAGATCAAACTATATTACTTAAATAATCAGCAGAAAGAAGAGAAACTTAAATAATCAGATCAAACTATATTACTTTAGCCTGCCCAACCCCTATGAAACCTGCTAAACAAAAGGTATAAAAACCTAAAGAATCAGATATTGCATTCACCTGTTAAACCCCTATTAAACCTAGCTAAGCAGAAAAGAGAGAATTGTAAAGCATTAGAATGACTATATATTCAGTGTTTCTCCAAGTTTTGGGAATGCAAATGGATGGAAAAAAAATTCCAGATTTTGGGCAGTTTATAAAAGTTTAATAAAAAATAATTTTTGAAAATAATTACAAGAATCAATAAAAGAAGCTGCAAGGCATCATTTTTGTATACAATGAGTAAAGAAGCCAAAATTTATACAAAGTTTGATAATTTGACAATCAATTGATCCAATAAAAGTACTATAATATTTTTATTATTCATCACTTTCGAGTTATGAAGTACAAACTACAAAGTAACACACAACATATAATGGCTAATCTAACTTATTTGTCTGATGCAAGTGCTGTGGCATACTCCTCATTGTTGGAATTGCAAGACTTGTCTAGCTCCTACAACTGGACCCTAATCAATCCCCATTGGTTTCCTTTAGACTCTATATCTCACCATGCAGCTGGACTCTTATTATCCCCAATCATCTTACAATCCATGAGATGTAAGGCATTGTGTACAACCACAAGCTTCTCTACTAACTCTGTTCCTCTTGATAAAGTGGATAAGGTTATATTTAGAACAATTCCTCTCAAAAATAGAGAAACATTGATAAGAGCCCAATGGCTAGTGTAAATATTAATGATGGAGGCCCCTACAATCATTGCCAACTCAATGGGTTTCGTTTGCCAAAGTTTTTCTATCTTTGCTGAGCTCATGTAGGCATTAAGTTTGGCAAGTCTAGTCATGTCAGATCAATGCTTCCTCTAATACTAGACAACTTAATTTCCTTGATGAAGCCCTTCTACCCCTCCATGCCAGGGTCTTGCAGAACTGCACCTGTTTCAAGACCAAACAAGTTATGATATGGGAGAGGGGCTTGGTATGTGCAGAGAATGGCCAAGGCACGCCCCTATCGCCCCAGGTATTCTATGGGTACATATGGGTGTGGGAGTGGAACCTGGTACATGCACAAGCGAGCCAAGGTACCCCTCTATCGCCCCAAATACAAGGAAAATAAGGCATGCCCCTAGTATTCCTATGACATACTCAAATGCTTCTAGCCACACCCACATCCCCAGCAATGGGTTTTGACAAAAAAAGTCTTTTTAACAACAAAAAATACATTTTATTAGCCTAACAAACCTTATAAGTTATAACAGGAATGATAACCCTAAAAGTGAACAATATCATTCATTTCACAATCACAAAGCACAAAAACAACCAATATCATTCCACTTTGACAATTTTGCATTTATGAAGCTCACTGGTTTTTTTAGAAGTGAAGGATTGTAAAGGTGTCACAAACATTTGGTAGGTGCTAATGAGGGAACTCACTTGCACAAAGGAGATTTAGCAATCAAAGTTAAGTATTTTGTGAGATTGTTTCAAGTTGTTGAAGTTTTTTTCAAGTTTTTTAGATTTATTAAAAAACATTTTTTTTTAATTTTTTTGTTTTTATTACATTCATACATATTAAAAGGTTGTGCTTTTGTTTTTGTTGTATTTTTCTAAGTTCATCTACTCCAAGGTTACATTTCCAAAAAAAAATTAATTCTTATAACAATCTATTCAAAATGACTACTGCTTCAAGTTCAGTGACCCTAGAGATAGTTAGAAAATTCAAATATGATCAATCAAGCATCCTCTATGGAAATATGTTCCGATGATTGAACAACTTCTAGGTGGGGCTTGTCTTTGGCATTACTGTCCCTGTACGATTGAGTATAAGAGCTTGTGTAGTTGAGTGAAAGCTCACCTTTGAGCTATGACTGGCAAAGGAATTAGCATTTGTCAAGTGCATTGTAAGGTTATATTTTTGTAATTTGTTTTAATTTTTCTAGGCTTATATTTTCAATTTTTTTATTTTTCTTATCACAACAGTCACCTATATGGCCCCAAAGGCAAACAATTCAAATAAGATCAAGCATTACCTCTATGGAAATGTGTATGATGACTGAAATTCCAAGAAATAGCATTTGTCTTTGGTGTTGTAGTCATTTTGTCATGGATTATTAAAGCTCGTATAGTCAAGTGAAAGCTCACCTCTATGCTATGACCTAACCAAGGAATTAAAGTTTGTCAAAAGTCGAACAAGGAGTTGCCAAATTATGGCATATATTAGAGAACAAGAAAAAGCTAATGTTGTGAATGAGAGAAAAATTAAAATCTCATTTTTTAGCGAAGAAAGGATCAAAGAAGCCACCTACAAGGTCTCCTTCAATAGTGGTTTCCCCACATCCTTTCTTGGAGATATTGTGTGTCCAAGAAGATAGTATTTTTCTTCCCACAAAAAATGCCCATTGGTGAAAGCATTTCAAAATGAGTTGAGGGGCAATGCAAATGAAAACATGTTGCATCTATGCCGATGGTCTTCCTTTCAACCTAGTGAGATCACCATAAAGGCAAGAAATGGTGATGGAAATCAGTCAAACACCTTCTAGTTGCATAGGTCTTGGATATGAGAAGGTGCACAACACCTCCTTTATTGGCAAAAAAAAAACAATTGTAGAGATATCATTAAAAACAATTAGGATTCATGGATTGACACAGAAGTATCCATCACTTATGATTGATGGAAAGATTGCAAAGACCGACCCTTTTGTACATGTCATTGGAATGTCCCCTAAAGCGCCAATGATTTTGAAGGGGATTGTGAGGGGCAAGTGAAGGATGCAAACTTCATTCAAAAATCCTTATTGAGTCCATAAAGATGGTGGGTGCTAAGATCATTGTAATCATAACAAACAATGCAAAAGATTGCAAGACAACAAGCGCTTTGGTTGAGGAACAATATGAGCACATCTTTTAAACACCATGTACTGTTCACTCCCTTGACTTGGTGATGCAAAAGTTTGGCACTCAAATAAAAAGGGTGAAAGAAATATATACCAAGGGTGATGATAATCAGATGTCCATGACAATATGTCACAAGGGGTATTCAAGACTTTCTCCAATTTGGAATTGTGGAAGGTAAATTTATCAAATTTCAATATTTATTTTAAATTTAATTTATGATATATTTACTTATTTAAATTTAAATTTGTTATTAGCTTATTTTTTACACTATATTAGGTTGTTGAGACTCATTTCACATCACACACAATTGTTTTGAGATGATTGGTGAGGGTGCAAGAGGCTTCAAGCAACATGGTCATTAGCAATCAATGGAGTGTCCCAAAAGGTCAAATCATTAATCCTAGAGGATGATTTATGGGCTCATATGAACAAAATCTTGAATTTCACTAAGCCCATCATGAATATGATCAAGTTTTCTAATATAAATCAACTATATTTGGGACAAATATATGATGGAACAGACCCCATAATAGAAAAATTAAAGGCCAAGATAAAAGAAGAGAATGAAACCAAAGAAACATTTTTCCTAAGGGTGAAAAATATCATTCTTGATTTTTGGAACAAGATGACCACGCCCTTGGATCTCCTTGCATATGCATTATCTCCCAAACATTATAGCATGGAGATACATTATTTGCCTAGGAGAATGGCACCATCTAGAGATAGTGAAGTTGCTAAAAGTTACAAGAAGCATTCCAAAGAATCTTCTCAAATCTAAAAGTGGTGGACAAGGTTAAGATTGAATTTGGTAAGTTCATCTCATCACCAAATCATAGTATTTTCTCTCTTAGAGAAAAGTACAAAATGAACGCTCATACATAGTGTTGCCTCCATGGGAAAAGTTATATGTTCCTCCAACCTCTTGCAGTTAAATTCTATCATAGGTAAGCATTTTTTATTTTTTATTTTAAACATTCTTACCAAGTTCAACAAGTTGTGAGTTCTTTCACTCACGGAATTTGTTTAATTACTCAATTAAGTACAATCGGTTAGATGCCAAAAAAGGCAAAAGGTTTGGTCCATTCCAACTTGCACCTCTTATCACAAGAAAGTTGACTACAAGCAAAGGGCAATGAAGAATTGAGATATAGCTCTTGATTGTGCTGACATGGATGCATTTGTTTTAGAGCTTACCAAATTCTATCATAGGTAAGCATTTTTTATTTTGTATTTTAAACATTCTTCCCAAGTTCAACAAGTTATGAGTTCTTTCACTCACGGAATTTGTTTAATTACTCAATTAAGTACAATCGGTTAGATGCAAAAAAAGGCAAAAGGTTTGGTCCATTCCAACTTGCACCTCTTATCACATAAGAAAGTTGACTACAAGCAAAGGGCAATGAAGAATTGAGATATAGCTCTTGATTGTGCTGACTTGGATGCATTTGTTTTAGAGCTTACCAAATTCAATATAGATGACAACAAAGTTCTACACATGATGTAGCTAGTGGGAGTGGCACTACAGTTACTTGTGGATCAAATGAAGTTGAACCAAGTTATGACTTCAATCTAGATGTTTTCAATGGAGAGAAAGCTACTATTTTCAAGTTTTGTAATGATTTGGCATGTAGAAATATGATGTAATATTGAATTATCAATTATCTTTTTAAATCACAAGATGAAATGCATATGATATCCATATGCTATGAATTATGATTTGACATATGGATATATGATATCATATAACATTGAATGAATTATAAAATTTATTTTCAGTTTTGTTATTTTTAGTATCAAGTATCGAATATATTTTGTATTTTGTATAATCACTAGTATATATATTTTTTGCATATATGTATAGCTATACACATACCCAAGAAAAAGATTGGCATACCAACATACCCAAACCCATACCCCTTCCCATGCCAAAACTAGCAACTTAGATGTTCAATGTAAGGCAATCATGTCCAAAGGAATGTTCATCATTGAGTTATAAGGTGTAGTCTTTTTTGTCAAACAAGGGTCTTCATTTGGCATTTGACCAAAAAGTGTCACTCTTCACCGCCTCCTTCACCCCTCAAACCCTACTCTATCTTGGACTTGACCCACCAATTCAACTCCTATGTCATTAGTTGCAAGGACTCCTACAACTCAATCATCCTTTCCAATAGAATGAATTAGAATGCATAACTAGTTTTGATGGGTTTAATGAATTCCTTCTTGGAGATAAAAATCTGCAAATTGCATTGGCTACACCCTATTTGATCCACTTGATTTTGCTGATTTCCTTTTAGCACATTGTTCATGACATGCAAACAACAATGGGTAAATGTTTGTAGACAACTTCAACCAACTTCTTGGTTGCCATGCACAATTATACCACATCTATCACAACCTACAGCACATTGTTAGGGCCAATCTCTTCAATGGCATCTGTAAGGATACAAAACTAGAACATTGCATTCTTGCAAATCCTTAATCAATCAATTGTGTTAAGGAAGTAAATCCCCTCCTTACATGTGACCATGATATTGATATACGTCAACCCATCCATGATAATATTGCACACATGTCGGACCCATGTGTCCTTCATTTCCTCCATTAGTACATTTGTTTAAGATATGGGCCCTCAATTTTGTCTCCCTTAGTCCTACATAGAAAGGATTTGCTCATGCAATCTAGGACAAAGCCTTCTTAAAATAGAGAGAGTAAACAACATAGAAAGGAATGCCATTGGCAAAGAAGACATCATCAACTACCTCATCTCTGCACTATATATTTAACATATTTGTCACTTGATTTGAAGGCCTTACAATTTCCCTTAAGTTGAAACCCAAAAGTTCTAAAAAAATCTCACTACATACCCCAACTCCTTTACCAAATGTGTAGGTGTGCATTCACTTTAGTAATGTTGCCCTACTATTGAAGGGGACAAAAACGACATTTACATAAGCAACTTATCTTAAATTAACTATTCTATTTTTTATGCAATTGTCATAAAGGGGCCTTCTTCTTGAATGGACCCTTGGCATACTTAATGAACAACTTTGAAGGGCAATTGAAATTACAACACTTCCAAGCAAGGGCAATCGAAATTCACAACATTCCCAACTGAACTATCACTTTGAGTTCTCACTTCAACTACCCTTTTCATCCCCTATTTCCACTAACAATTTTAGGATCCCTCAAGTCTCAACATTGCTGACATATGATTTTCACAATCCATAATATTCTAGAGTGTAGTTTCTGATTTTGACCATGTGAATTTTTTTCCTCAACGTTTCAGATCAAACTTCTACTAATTGTCACTTGGGCTAAAGGAACTCATACTAAAACTACATAAGAAAATTGTGAGGATTCAACTCAATGTCTAGTTATTCACAAAGATTTTCTTTCTATTTTTTTTTACTTCATGTTGTACAATGCAAAAAAGTAAAGAATATACATAAGTTGTTTCTTCTTTTAGTTATTTACAACTCAAAAGACATTATTTATTAGTTCATGCATCTAAAATTAAAAATAACTACTACTTGACACAAACACAAGGATTTTCCTTCTACTTTTCTTACATTAGATCACATGAGGTGCAAAAGAACATTACAAGCTATCTAAGACTGGTAAGATATTATTCGATTAACTCATTGCAACTGAAAAAAAAATAGAGAGGCAATCTTAGACATGGCCTCCATAAAATAAAGAGAGGAGGGAACATATAAAGAAATGCTTGGCAAAGAAGAATTTTCTAGCAACATCACCTCCTCATCTTTCGCCTATTTTACATTTTCCCTTAGGTTCTACTTCACTTGAAACCAAAACAGGAACTTGTGTATGTTGAATCTCAATAGTCCTAAAAGAAGGTGCCCAAGCTGAGCTAATAGAGGTTGTTAGTTCTCTGTGCAAGTGAAAGCTTGCAACAATGCCTTTACCAAAGATGTGTAGGTATGCATTCACTCTAGTAAGGAGGCAAAAATGACATCTCCATAAACAACTCCCTCTTAAATTAATGTTTTGTTCACATCTATTTTTATTGCAAATTGTCGTAAATGTGCCTTCTTATTAAATGGGCCCTTGCCATTCTTTGCAATCAACAATTTACAGCACTCCCAAGGAAGGGCAATTGCAATTCAGGGCACTCTCAATTGAACTACCGCTTTGAGTGCTCTCTTTGGCAGCCCTTTCTGCTCCCCCATTTCCACAGTCAATTTACGAATCTCTAGAACATGTTAAATGCATTGTCACTTAGGGTAAATGATCAGACTAAGACTACGTTAACAAATGAAATTAACTATTTGCTGATGCAAGAGCACCCGTAGGTTTCCACATCAAACTAAAATAAAAATCATTTTGTGTCATTTGTTTTTGTTTTCAAGGCTCGTGATAAGAAAAGCATATCTTATTTTATTCTATCCTTGCAAGTTCTAGAAGCATAGCCGATTTTATCTTATCTTCACAAGTTTTAGAAGTAAGTCAGATCTTAACTTATCCTCACAAGTTAAGAAAGTTTCTAAGAGGTGGAGAGTGATTAAGATGACCAGGTAAACCATATGGACAGCTTCTTCTGCCTGCAATTGAAGGACTACTGCCTAATTGTGTCTAATCTTTGCTGCATAATCAATCAGCAGAAGTGTAGGCCTGAGTGACTAAGTTCTGAGGCAGAGTATTTCTGATATTAGCAGAAGTCTCCCAGTATTAATGTGAGCTAAGGTTGCTGGAGTTTATTTTCTAGTTTTGAGTTCATTGTGATTGCTGTCACAGCCTGTGTGGCTCAATTTATAACCAAGACTGCCTTGTGTTAAGGTTTAACCTCATTGGCTCTGTGCTTTAAATCTGAATGTTTAATGAACTCTGAGTCCATTCTTCATTGAATTGTTTTAAAAAATTATGCTGTGTAAATCTGGTCTGTACTGCTTTGAATCTGTTGGTTTTTCCTTGACCCACTCCAGCTACTGAGCCAAACAGTATCAGAGCCTGCTTAGGTGTCTAGAAGTTGAATAGTGGCTCATAGAACCGGAAGAAGAGGTGTACTTGTTTGGGCTGGAAGAGGCCCTAGAAATGTTAGAAACATAGAGTTATTGGAAGCCATTAGAGGCTTACTGGTTAAAATGGAAGACATGGAAACTGCCCAACCAAGAGGAGTGGATGCAAAAGTGAGTGATCCAAAATAAAATGAAGAGGAAGAACAACAACAGAAAGGGAAGAACCTAAAGAAAGGACAGTCAGGCTATTGCCAAAAATGGAAGCAAACCTAAGATGGATTTACCCAATTATGCTAGTAGCCTGATCCATAAGCGGCTTACAGGCTCAAAAGGAAGACATGGAAACTGCCCAATGAAGAGGAGTAGAGGTTAAAGTGAGTAATCCAAAAGAAAATGAAGAGGAAGAAGAACAACAGAAAGAGGAGAACCTAAAGAATGGACAATCGAGCTATTGCTAAAAATGGAAGCAAATCTAGGATGGATTTACCCAATTATGCTAGTAGCCTCAATCCATAAGAGTTGATAGACTGGAAATTAGACATAGAGAAGTACTTCAAATTGGAGCAAATTGAAGACCTGTTGTGACCTTTTTCACACATCACCCCATTGCAAATGGGGACCCCCTAATTTTGGCTTTGCTTTTCGGTCGTTTTGTTGTTGTCTCTCTTTTCTACTGTTTGTCTTTTCGGGATGTGCCCGCCGTTGAACCTTAACGTGAAATTTGGCCAAGTCTGAGAATTAGGGTTTGTACTTTCCCGGTCAATCTGAGGTCAAATGAAGTAAATAAATTGAAAATTGAGCTTAACATTGTTGTCAGTGTGCTTCTAGCAGGCTTCCATTGAAATTTCATCGGATTCCGGCTACTTACTATTTTTAGTAAGTGTGAAGTTCAGGGCATTCCGTCAGCACTTTTGAAGTTTCGATCGTCACACTGCATTCAAAACATGTCAAGTTACTCGCATGCAAAATTTGAGCTAAAACAGGCAACTTGCTATTTTTAGCAGTTCAGCTTCTGGAGCAGATTTCAGGGCTTAGATGAAGAGTTTTTCAATGCATGTCTGGATATTCCTTCTAGGTTTTTCGAGACCTTCACGATGGTATAACATGCAAAGCGAGGTGACAACTTTCAGAGTTCAGCCTTCAGAGGCTATTTTTAGGGTTTGCATGTCAGGGTTTTCTTTGCATGTCTACATATTCTTATGGGTTTTTCGAGAGCTTCGCAGTGATGTGACATGCAAATGGAGATAATCACTTATTCAGCAACTTGCTATTTTTAGCAGATACATTCCGGCAGCCGCCTCCCAGCATTTCAAAATCACAAACTGATCGCAATGCAACAGAAACGAGGACAAACGAAGGCCATTTGATATGCATGCAAGATCAATTAGGGTTTCTAGCTTCGGGACCCAAAAAGAGGGGTAAAAGGTCAAAATTTTCAAAAACCGGTGTAAACCACCGTGATCAGCATCTTCCAAGCTATCTGCTAGTAAAATTTGAAAGCAAACGAAGCAATTACTATCTATAGTAAGTCATTTTAGAAACTGGCTATATATAGAAAGTCAGCAACGGGCGCCGATGTCAGCAAGCAAGTCACGTGATGAGGAGCACGTCATTCAAATTTCAAATCAAACGGAGTTGTGGAGTTATTAGAAACAAGCAGTTACTATAAATAGTAAGCCACCTCCAGAAACATGCTATAAATAGCAGATCAGTGCAAGGCATCAGCAGGTACAAGTCAAGCAAGTGATGAGGACCCTATGGTGCGAATTTCAAGGCGAACGGAGTTGCAGAGATTCAAAAATCAAGCACTTACTATTTTTAGCAGGTGGGCATAGAGGAATCAGGGTTTCCTAAAATCAAGGGCGAAACACGACAGCCAGGCAGAAGCAGTATCCAGTCACGATCAATACCCTTCAGGCAATCGGCGCTCAAAATTTGAAGGCATTATGAGCAATTGCTATTTTTAGTAAGTTGCTAAAATAGCAGGTACAGACAGATATCAGGCATCAGTAGCGCAAACACATCCCGAGATTCAAAACAAAGAAAAATCCAACCTTTTGGAGCTTGAAATTAGCTTGAAATTCAAAATTTGGGAAACTTTCTAAAATTAGAAAGTTAGGGCAAGCTAGGGTTAGCATGAACGAATCACTCTAAATTTGACAAATGGCATAAAATTCACTGAAGTTAATAAATTTTCAAGTCCAGCCAGTGAAAAACGCCTTTAAAAGCTAAAGGTAGGTGGAAATTCTCTAAGCACTTGAAATTTGAAGTTCACAGGCCAAATACACCTTGAGAAGCTGAAGATGAGGCAGGAAATTTAGTGAAGGCATTGAAAATGGAAGCTCACAGGATGATATGCGCCCTCAAGTTGGCAAGAGCCTTGAAAATTTTCTAAGTATGGAAAAATGGAAGCTCACAGGTCAAAATGTGCCCTTAGCTTGCAAAAGGATGAAAATTTTACTTACGCATTAAAACTTGATGCTCACCCATGAAAATGCGCCCTTGGGAGAAGATTGAAGCTCAAAAAAATTCTAAGTCTGGAAAATTGGAAGCTTGACCCCCCAAAAGCGCCCAAGGAGAAGAGGAGGTAATGGAAATTTGACTAAGTCACTGAAATTGAAACTACAAGGGGCTAAATGCGCCCAAGCTTGGAAGGATGACTAGGAATTCCTCTAAGTGTTGCAAATTGGAACCTCAGACAGGGAAATGCACCTTTGCCTGAAGGAGGTTAGAAAATTGTTTAAGTATTCAAAATTGGAAGCTCATGGTATAACATGCGCCTTGACTTGTGAAAAAGGGAGTTTGGAAATATTCTAAGTATAAGAAATTTGAAGTACCACCCCTCATTTGCGCCCTTGAGGGAGAAGAGGATAGATAAATGTTCTAAGTACTTAAAAATTGAAGTTCAAGGGGTCATATGCGCCCAAGGTCTAGGAGGAAGCTTAAAAATTTTCTAAATACTCAAAAGTGGAAATGGCCCTTGCTAAATGCACCCTAGCATGGAAGGAAGGTAAAGAACTTTACTAAGTGCTGAAAATTGGAGGTTGACCTCTCTTATGTGCCCAGCAGCATGATGAAGCTTGAAAGTTGACTAAGTCTAGCAAAGTGGGAGTAAAGACCCCTATATGCGCCCACCCAATGGAGTTAAGATGAAGATTTTACTAAGGCATGTAAATTGAAAGCCTGAGTGGTCAAATGTGCCCAGCCTTGAAGGAGGAGATTGAGAATTTGTCTAAGGCACTCAAACTGAAAGTAAAGGTGTTCAAATGCGCCTTGGCTTGGAGGAGAAGTTGGAAATTTTCTAAGTGCAAAAAAGTTAAAGTTGAGAGGTCTAAATGTGCCCTTCAAAAGGATGAGTTCAAAATTTCTCTAAGGCAAGAGCGAAATTAGAAGCAAGCACCTCCAAATGCGCCCTTGGGAAAGGATGAAAAAAAGTTGGTGAATTTGATCAAGTGATGGAAAATGAGACCTCAAGGGGTTGAATGCGCCTAAGTCATAGAGGTGGAGGTGAATTTTCCTAGGGAAGTGAAGATTGAAGTCTACTATGTTGAATGCACCTGGCTTGAAAGAGGTGATATCAAAAGTTTAAAATTTTCTAAGTGTGGAAATTTGAAGTAAGCCATGTGATATGCGCCCAGGTGTGTATGGTGCTAGGTGATGAAATTTTTTCTGAGGCAAAGATGAATTGGCTGTGAAATATCAATGAGTTTAAGGTCTTCCATAGTTTGTTGAGGCCTCCGGGATGGAGATTTTTGATGTGCGCAGGATCAATGAGTTTTCCTAAGAGAAATTTAAAAATTTTCTAAGGCAGGGAATAAATGATGTTTTTGAAGATAAAATGCCTCAGCGGATGAATTTTAAGTCGATTGCCTAGGTGAATTTGATTGAATTCTCCGTGGGACTAATCTTCCAGAGTCAGAGATGAACGAAATTGAGTATCAGAGCTCCAGCTGGTGAAGTAAATTCCTTGAAGATGATGCAGTTGAAGCTAACACTCTCGAAAGATGATTTTAAAAGTGCATCTCTTAAATACGCCCCTGAGGGAGTTGAAATTTTGTCTAAGGCATTGAAATTTGATGCACAGGTGTTATATGCCCCAGCCTACAAATCATGAAGAATTTGAGGATGAAGTTTGTTGGCTAGAAAAATGATGAACCCTTGGAGATCAAAACATGAAAATCCTGGTAAGTAAGTTAAGTTTATATGATGAAGTGTTCTAATACTCTTCTCCTTGCTTGTTTTGCAGGAGGAATGTCGAGACCAAGCGGTGATGACTTGAAGTGAGGAAGAAAATAATCCAGGATGACATTTCAACCTTGAAGGACAAAAAGCTGCAAGAAAATGGCTAAGTGTTGAGACTCAAGTGACAAAGAAGAAGTTGAAGAGCAACATCAAGAAGAAGATCGAGAACAGTGTGAACGCGTCTACAAACGGGAATCTTCTAGAAGATGGTGGCCATTAATTGCTCATTTATTGCCCCACTCTCCATTATGGCAATTTTTAGGGTGAATCTTGTTTAGGGTTGAGGTGGCACAATCTGGGCCATCCAGCCGATTGTAATCTGAGCCATCCATTGGACTTGGCCAGCTATATAAAGGGGGAGTCCCCCTCATTTGTACCTTTAGTAGAGCTTAGAATGAGACGGTAGAATTAGAGTAGAAGTTAGAATAGAGAGACAAATTAGAAGTAGCTTAGTATAGATTGATAGAGTAGTTGAAGAAGAAGGAAAGTTTTTCCTTAAAACTTTGTAAGAAATTGTTGTGAACACTCTCCCAATAAAAAGAATTTTCATTGATGGTGAATTTCGTCTTTTGTTGTGAGTAGCTAGCAAGGTTTCTTCGTCTTTCTACTTCAAGTAGGATTTTAGAGTAAAGTAGAATAAATTTCACTTCATGCAAGCAGTAGATAGTAGTTGTGGAATGTGGTCTTCAATTTGAGCAAACTCTGTCTATCCATACCACTAGTGCGTTCGTTGACGGTGAATGTGTCTTGTGTGGTCAACTGGAATATCGCGTACTTAACTTCAATCATGATTTGTATGTTTGTATGCATCGTTGTGATAATATTTTCATGCTAAGTTGTGATCTGAACACTTTGAGCTACTCCTTTGAAGATTGCACCAGTTCTGTGGAAGCTGTCCGAAGTGAGGCAAAACAGAGCTTGGTTGAAGCTTGTGAGAATTGATCGCCATGTCCCACGCCTTAGAGTAAATTAGAGCTCTCTAAACCCTCCACTTTAAATTCAATACTTTCTAGTTAGTTTAGGAAACAAGAACTTCATAGACAAATCTTTCGAGCATTTGAATTCCTTTCTCCACTGCCGAACAATTCCGTAAGTCCCCTTGAAATACCAGCAAATAGCCAACTGAGCCTATTGGCATTGAAGGAACCTTGGAGTTGAACGCACGAACTCTCTCGCAATCTTAGCGTGCTGGATACTTTGATCAAGAGAGGATAGGGTAGCCGTTGGCGACTTTATTCTGCGTTGGTGCGGTCACGAAAAACACATCAACAGACCCCAAGAAGATTAAGGTTGATGTTACTAGACTAAAGGATCATGTTGATGTTACTAGACTGAAGGGTCATGCATCATTAAGGTGGAACCAAATACAGAAAGAAAGACTCTGTAGAGGAAAAGAAAGAATCAAAGTATGGGATAGAATGGTAAGTAAGTTGAAACATAAAATTTTGCCTTCTGATTATTCTATTATGCCACTTAAGAAGTAGCAAATCTTCGTCAAAAGGAGTTGAGTGTGAAAGAATACACTAAAATATTTATAGATTGACAATCTAGCCATTCTGAAGATACTGAAGAAAAAGTTTCAAGGTATATTAATGAATTGAGACTAAATGCAATATGAAATTAGTATGCTTAATATTCGATAGGTGGAAGAGGCATATCAGTATACATTAAACGTTGAAGATAAGTTGGCCAGAAAGTGACAATAAAATTATGACAGAGGTAGAGGTCATGGCAAGCAATCAATTGGGTGTGGACAAAGCTCCAACAAAAAAGATAATGATAATGATAAGTTCACAAAGAGGAGACTTTAAATCTTCAAGAGGAAAAGGATTTGGATCACGAGGACATGGTCAAAAATACAAGGGCCCATGCTACAATTGTGGAGCACATGGACGTCGGGCATATGAACGTCCAAAAGCTACTAAGGAAAATGGGGTTGACAAAGGGGCTAATATTGCTCAAACTAAAGAAAAAAATGATGACATGGCTGCACCCATAGAACTAGAAAATGGCGAAAATCTGATGTTGAAGAGAGTATTCTTTAAATCAAAGAAGCAAAGAACTAAACCATGGCAAAGGAGGAGCATATTCAAAATTACATGTAAGCCTTGGGATAGGTGCTGCAAACTAATTACAGACAATGGTAGCACTAACAACTTGGTGTCCACAGGACTAGTGGAGAAATTGGCATTGAAAATGGTGGCACATCTAAACCAATACAAGGTTCCATGGCTACAAAAATGCCATCAAGTCATGAATGATGTCTAATCAATGCAAGATCAATTTTAATATTGGTGAGTACCTGTACAAGGATGAGTTATGGTGTTACTTCAATGGATGCATGTCATGTTCATTTAGAAAGGCCTTGGGAATATGTCAATATGATAGGAGTGTGATAAATGATGGAAGGAAGAATACAGTTAGCATCTAAAAATGGCAAAATGTACGAGTTGTTGCCTGTGAAAGAAGTGGAGAAAGAGTATTATCTGGTAAGCAACTTTTGAAGGAAATAAAAAAGACCAAGGTATGGTATGTTGTGTTCCCTTGAGAAGAACCTAAGGAAGGAAAGATTCCAATAAAAGTTGTAAATATATTGCAATATTGTGCAAAAATTGTCTCCAAGGACTTGCCTACAAGGTTTCCACCTATGAGGAAAATTTCACATTAGATGAATCTAATTCCGGGAGCTAGCCAGCCCAACAAGGAACCCCACCAAATGGACCCAAAAATGATGCAAAATTAAACAAACAGGTACGTAAAGTTATTAGATGGGGGATTGATTAGGGCAAGCTTGAATCCACATGCAATTCCTGTTAGGAATATTACATCATCGGGTGTCTTGGTATGGTTTGTTAGTTTGCTTAAATTTGTTTAGAGTTTGCTTACTTCCATGAATATTTGTTATAGTTTGGTTATACCCATAATTATCTATTTTCCCAAGTAAGGGAGTTGTCTTAGAAAGTTTCCTATAATATAGGATACGAAAATCCTATTGTAAATGTAGTCAAATCTTCTATCAAAATGAGAGACTAAGGGTTCTAAAAGGATTCTAAGTTTCCAGAATTCTACTAAGATTTTAAGATAGATTTTCGATTGCTAGATTTATACTAAATGTGTTGATTGCAGAACATTAATGATTTTGATGTCTACATATTAAGATTGGAATCATCTTTTATATGTTAGGAGACCCGCCTCCAAGGGATGCGTCTCTTGAGAGGACATGTCTCCACATGTGGAGACACATCCGCTCAAGGGAAGTGTTCCTTAGGGCGCGGGTTCCTGTTGTGACCTTTTCACATATCGCCCCATTCAAGATGGGGACCCCTAATTTTTGCTCCATTCTGGTCTTTTTGGCTTTGGTTTTTCTCTCTCTCTCTCTCTGTCTCTTTTCTGATGTCTACCTTTCGGGGATTGTGCCCATCTGTGAGCTTAAATGCAAAATTTGGCCAAGTCTAAAAATTAGGGTTTTGAACTTCCTTGCCAATTTGAGGTCAAATGGGGTGAATAAATTGAAAACGGAGATTAACATTGCTATCAGTGTGCTTCCAGCAAGCTTCCACTGAAATTTCATCAAATTCCAGGTACTTACTATTTTTAGTAAGTATGCAATTCAGGGCATTCCGTTAGCATTTTTGAAATTCCAACAGTCACGCTACATTCAGAACACATCAAGTTACTCACGTGCAAAATTTGAGCAGAAACCGACAACTTGCTATTTTTAGCAGTCCAGCTTCCGGAGCAGATTTCAGGGCTTAGATGCAGAGTTTTTCTTTGCATGTTTGGAGATTCCTTCTGGGTTTTTCGAGACCTTCGCAACAGTATAACATGCAAAGTGAGACGACAACTTTCAGAGTTCAGCCTTCAGAGGCTATTTTTAGGGTTTGCATGTTAGGGTTTTCTTTGCATGTCGGCATATTCTTTATGGGTTTTTCGAGAGCTTCGCAATGACGTGACATGCAAATGGAGATGGTCACTCAGTGAGGAACTTACTATTTTTAGCAGGTGCATCCCGGTAGCCGCTTCCCAGCACTTCAGAATCACGAGCTGATCGCAATGCAGCAGAAACGAAAACAAACGGAGATCATTTGATATGCATGCAGAGCAAATTAGGGTTTCCAGCTTCGGGACCTGAAAAGAGGGGTAAAAAGTCAGAATTTTCGAAAACCGGTGTAAACCACCGCGATCAGCATCCTTCAGGCTATATGCTAGTAAAATTTGAAGACAAATGGAGCACTTACTATTTATAGTAAGTCATTTTGGGAACAAGCTAAAAATAGCAAATCAATTGCATGCGCCGATGTCAGCAGGCAGGTCACGTGGTGAGGAGCACGTCATTCAAATTTCAAATCAAACAGAGTTGTGGAGATATCAGAAGCAGGCAGTTACTATAAATAGCAAACCACCTTCAGAGATGGGCTAAAAATAGCAGGCCAACCCGAAGTAGCAGTGTCAACAGGTTGATGAAGTCATGACGATCCAGCGTTCAAAATTTCAAATCATTTTGCGCTTCAGCAGTGTAGAAATCAGAGGATTTACTATAAATAGCAGGACATGGAAATTCTGGCAGAAGGAAAGAAAAATGGCTAAGTGTTGTGTTCATCCTTCACCACCAGGGAAATGCACCCACTTCAAGCAAAATGCTAGAAAAATTTTCCAAGTAAGAAATTTCCTCAGCCACCTCACATGCTAAAATGCGCCCAGCTACAGAAGGCATCAAGAAAAATGGCTAAGTACAAAGTTTATCCTTCAACCATGCTAAAATGCGCCCATGTCTGGCAAGTCAAAAAATTTCTAAGTGTGGATATGTTTCATCCTCCTCAGACCTCCATTTGCGCCCTCCTCACAGGCTTGCCTTCAAAACGTTGAAAAATTTTCTAAGTCTAGGCTTCATCCTCTAGCCTAGGCAAAATGCGCCCACTTCTCAAGAAAGTCAAGGAGGTCAACAAGTTCATCCTGCTCATATGGCTAAATGCACCCTCATGCAATGAAGAAGATGTTTGAAAAAATTTCTAAGTATAAGCTTTATTCTCCTCTATGTGCCATTTGTGCCCATGCAAGGAGAAGGTCAAAGAGTCAACAAAGTTCATCCTGCTCATATGCCAAAATGTGCCCATGATTCAAGGCAAGTTAGGAAAAATTCAAAGTGAAAATTTTCGTCCTTCATGAGGTGTGAAATGCGCCCAAACATGCTAAGAAGAGGACAAAAAAGTTGACTTTCTCCTCCCCCCTTTGAATGCGCCCATATGAAGACATGTAAAGACAAACGCCCATGCAAAGTTGGTATTCATGCAAAATGAGTTAAAGAAGTTTGAATTCATGCAAAGGAGGAAAAAGACAAAGTATCCATGCAAAGAGGAGGAAGAAGACAAGGCGTTGAAAGCACATAAAGACACAAGTCAAAGGTGGTGTTGGAAACATGTTCTCCATGACATATAAAATACGCCCAAGGTGGTAAGGGGGAAGTAAATATTGCTGAGGCGTTGGGAATATTAAGCCTATAAGGTGATGAAAGTAAAACATAGGGGGCGTTGGAATTTATATATTCTTCATGACACACAAAATGCACTCCAGGCACTTGAAAGAAAATTGTGATAAGTGAAGTTGATGAAATTTCCACCACTGGCGAACGAATGAAGTTAAATAAAATTTTCTACAGCAAAATTTGCTAAATGATTCAAAAAATTCTCAAAGGCAAAGTATTTTCTTCCTTAGAAAATACGCCTGGACCTTGAAGGTGGTTGAATTTTCCTGAAGCCCGAATGAATTGCCAGTGAAGAAGTCCGATGATGTCAGCCGCACAGGGTCAACAAAAATATTTTCAAGTCAGAGCAACAAGAAATCATCCACAGATATGAAGAACGGGATTAAATTTGTCAAAAATTATTTTTCTAAAGTTCGAAATTCAAAAAAATTAAATGAACCCGTTCGTTGTACACCCATGAATTCGACAAATTTTGAAGAAAACTTTCTTCTGGGTATTGAGGATCTCCGATTAGAAGTTGATTTTAAAGTATTCCATGCTTCGCCGTGGCCTTCAGGATGGAGATTTTTGGATGGGCACAGGATTGATGAGTTTTCCTAAGGGAAAGTTTTAAAATTTTCTAAGGCAAATGTGAAGAAAATGTGTTTTCAAGGTAAAATCCTCCAGACAACGAATTCGAAAGGAACTGCCTAGGTGAATTTGCTCAAATTCTTCGTGAAGATAATCTTCCTGGGCCGGAAATGAATGAAATCAAAATTGTCAACGCTTCAGCTGGTGGAATAAATTTCTTGAAGAAGATGCAGTTGAAGTTAACACCTTCAAAAGATAATCTTGAAATGCATCTCTAAAATGCGCCCTTGAAGAAGATGGGTTGAAAATTTGGCTAAGGCATGAAGAATCATGAAGAAGGCAGAAGTTGGCTAGTGAAGGCGATGAACGCTTGGAAGTTAAAGCGTGAAAATTCTGGTAAGTAAGGTGAATTTATATTATGAAGTGTTCTAATTCTCTTCCCCTTGCTTGTTTTGCAAGAGGAGCGTCGAGACCAAACGGCGATGACTTAGGAAGATGAAGCAAGTACTCCACGATTACATTTCAACCTCGAAGGAAGAAAAGTTGCGAAAAATGGCTAAGTGTTGAGACTTAGTATAACTCAAGTGACAAAGAAGAAGTTGAAGAACAATGTCAAGAAGAAGATCGAGAATAGTGTGAACGCGTCTACAAACGGAAATCTTCTAGAAGATGGTGGCCATTAATTGCTCGTTTATTGCCCCACTCTCCATTATGGCGGTTTTTAGGGCGAATCTTGTTTAGGGTTGAGGTGGCACAATCTGGGCCATCCAGCCGATTGTAATCTGAGCCGTCTGTTGGACTTGGCCAACTATAAAAGGGGGAGTCCCCCTCATTTGTACCTCATTAGAAATTAGAATTAGATCAGAGTTAGGATAGCAGAGAAGGAGTAGAGAGCAATTAGATAGTTGATAGTATGTTTTAGATTGAAAAGGAAGGAAAGTCTTCCCATTGAATACTTTGTAAGAAGTTGTCATGAATGCTTTCATAATAAAAGAATTTTCATTGATGGTGATTTCTTCTTTGTTATGAGTAGTTGTTGAGGCTTCTTCGTCCTTCCAATTCATGTAGCATCTTAGTAGCTTAAAACTAAAGTAGATTCATTTCATGCAGAGTACTTAGTAATTGTGGAGATGTGGTGCTTTCGATTTGAACAAGACTTACATCCCATACCACCACTAAGCGGAGCTCGTGACGTTAGGTTAGCCTTGGTGATCCATTTGGAACTTTAATGACTTAGCCGATTATGGTTTATATGTTGGCATGCGTCGTTGTGATGGTGTCTTCATGCTAGATCGTGATCTGAACATCTTGAGTCACTCCTCTGAAGATTGCACCAGTTCTGTAGAAGCTGTCTGAAGTGAGGCAAAACGGAGCTTGGTTGAAGCTTGTGAGAATTGATCGCCATGTCCCACACCTTAGAGTAGATTAGAACTTCTTAGGCCCTACACTCTTTAAATTCAGTTCATTTCTGGTTAGAATTAGGAAACACGTGCTCATTTGCCAAATCATTTGAATTACACGAAAGCCCTTAGTCCGCTGTCTGCTGTCAATTGTCGAACAATTGTGTAAGTCCCCTTGAAATACCAGCAAAATCACGTCAAGCCAACTGAGACTACTCACATTAAAGGAACCTTGGAGTTAAATGTATGATCTATCTCGCAATCTTAGCATGCAGGAAACTTTGTTCAAGAGAGGATAGAGTAGCCGTTGGCGACTTTATTCTGTGTTGGTGTAGTCGCAAAAACCACGTCAACAATTCCTCTCAGAGCTAATGATTATTTGGTTAAACAAACTTAGCTAATGGACACACCCTTACGCATGGCGGATGTAATACAAGAGTCCCGAATTTTAATCAAAGCGAATTCAGAACATCATTTAGATAATTTCGATTTTATACATGCTTTATAAAATTCGATTATTTTACTTATTTCTAGAAATATAAACATGAAGAGCATTAGATCTTATATAAGCGATGATGATGCTTTATAGCAATCATCGCTTATATCTGACCTAAGCTACAATTCATCAACACTCCCTCTTAGCTAGGGAAGATATTTCAAATCAAATAAGTGGAGATATCACCTTTACACGTGATATCGAAGATATGATATGTTTTCTCAAAGTTTGTCAAGTCACATGACATTCTTCATAACACATCTTCATTATGGTATGTGCACTGACATCAAGTCACATGATGTCTACCATAATTCATGGCATATCCATGGATATAAATATCCACCATGATTATCTCTTAAGGATTACAATGATCTTCAGATGATATCAACTCCCATGATATCCATCAAAGTGTCCAAGAGATACTATCATGACATGTCCACAGATATCAAGTCACATGATATCTATCATGATAGTTTATCATTGTAGAGTTGTCACTTTACAATGTCAAATACAAGTGTTCATTATTAGAAAGATCGTCACCTTTCAATAATGTACACAGGGGGAGTAGGCCCATAAAGTCATGGAGTCACACACATGACAAAAGAGTTTACACATTTAAACATCTTTATATATTAGTACAATTTGATAAACAATTTGTATTTCAAACATAAATAACAAATTACATTTCAACCATACCAAGTTTCTTCCTGAAGTGCTCTACCTTGATTCGGGAGAGAGGCTTGGTGAGAATGTCTGCAGTTTGATCATTTGTACTAATATACTCCAACTGAATCACTTTCCTTTCTACCATATCTCTTACATAATGATAGGGGATCTCAATGTGCTTAGATCTATCATGAAAGGCGGAGTTCTGAAGTTTGATGCGCTCTCTGTGTGAATAATTGTAGGATTCAGGCTCACCAAAGGGTCCACAAGCAATTCTAGAAACCTTCTCTTGCTCCCATTGAGATACAATGTATTCGACAGGTGAATCTGAACAACTGAAGATTGTTCTATAAAATCGAGGGATCGCTGATCCTCATGAAACAACATCCTAATGTGCTTTTCAGATCAATGGTCTCATATATGTCCCGAATCAGTACCATGTAGATCAGTTGATCGATCTTGTAAAGACCATATCAATAATTATGGATATCTCAAAATATGTTCCATGGACCATTAGTGAATTTCCTTTAGCTCACACATGAGGCGAGAACATTCTTTGCATAGAAGATGCAGTGTTGACTAGATACATCAAGGATCAATCATCACATGCGTAAAGAGATTTGAATCTACACTTGGATTCTGCTCTTTGCTTCTTTCAATTTGCTTGAAGGTTGGTTTCAGGTGTAGACATCGGTCCTCTGATCCAACATTCAAATTTCTTGAGAATATCAATAGTATACTTCCCTTGGACATAATGCCCTCTGATTTCTGCCATACTTCTAAACCTAGGAAGTAGTGAAGAATGCCCAAGTCTTTCATGTCAAATTCAGAAATTAGATCCTGCTTCCCTTGAGCAATGAGATGATCTTCTCTTGTTATCAGCAAGTCATCAACATATAAAATAATTATCAGCATATCACCTTTAATTACCTTGAAGTAGAGATTGGGTGACATCATTCTTGGGAAAATCCTTCATCCCAAGAGATAAGCATCAATTCTTTCCTTGCCAGTTCACAGGGCTTTGTTTTAAGTCCGTAGAGGCTTTCTTGGAGTCTCTGCATACATGTAGTCAGGTTTATGTATCACAAAACCTTCAGGCTGTTCTAAATAGACTTCCTCTTCAATGGTTCCATTCAGGAAGGCAGTTTTCGCATCCATTTGATGGATCTTCCAGCCTTTAGCTGCTGCAATAGCTAACACTGCTCTCACTAATGTGTAGCAGACCTTGGTGCAAATGCTGTATTAATCAATGCCTTCCTTTTGAGAAAAACCTCTTGCCACAAAAGTGCTTTGTGTTTTTCTATCTCTGCATCAGCTGACATGCTTGATTTTGAAGAGCCATTTGGAAGAACAGCAATTTCTCTTTTGGTCTAGGCACTATATCCCATACATCATTCTTTAGAATAGACAGTATTCTTACGTCGTTGCATCTTCCATGCTTGATGTCGGAAAGCTTCTATAACACTAACAGGTTCGGAGTTTATGATGTCGTTCATTAGAGCAACATAGCTAGTGAAGCGTTTGGGTCTTTTACTCTCCCTAAACGTTCCTTTGGGTGCTGCATGATCCTCTGCTTCTTTGATCATCTTCTTGGCCCAAAGTGGTCTCTTTCTGCCGTTGTCAACTGTATTCTCATTTGAAGTAGAAGGAAGTTCATGTGGCATTTCCTCAGGATGCTCCCTCTGAATCTCAGGAGCAGGTTCCATTTCAGGTACTCTAGGGGAATAGGTTTCAGTCTCACTAGAACTTTCTGCCCTCTTGAATGCAATGTCTTCTTCAAAGATGACATCTCTACTCAATTCAATTTGATTCTGACCGGGTATGAATATCCTGAAGGCCTTGGAGGTTTCACTATATCCCATAAATATTCCTTTCTTTCCGAAAGGTTCAAGTTTGAATCTTTTCTCCTTGGGCACATGAATATAGACGGGACAACAAAAAATCCTAAAGTGACTAATGTCAGGTTTTATGCCAGTGAAGGCTTCTTCAGGAGTTTTGTTGTCAAGATGAGAATGAGGATATCTATTTTGGATGTAGACAGTAATCCTAGAGGCTTCTGCCCAGAAAGAGGTTTCCATGTTTTGGTCAAGCAACATTGCTTTGGCAACTTCTACAATGGTTCCATTTTTTCTTTCAGCAACCCCATTTTGTTGAGGGTTGTAAGCCACTGTGAACTCCCTCTTAATTCTAGCACTCATGCAGAATTCCTTAAAAATTTCAGAGGTGTATTCTTTCCCATTGTCTGTCCTTAAGGTTTTTATTTTCTTCCCGGAGAAGTTTTTTGTAAGTGCTTTGAACTCTTTGAACCTTTTGAGGATTTCTATTGACTCTTTACACTTAAGGAAATAGATCTAGGTTTTCCTAGAGAAGTCATCTATAAATATGACATAGTAAAGAAATCCTGATTTAGAAGGTACAAAAATGGGTCCACATAAGTCGGAGTGAACCAGATCTAACACATTTAGGGTTTTGCTCAAACTAGTGGGAAAGGATCCCTTTGTATTCTTTCCTAAGGCACAACCTTTACAATTTCCTTCATGAGATGGTTTTAACTTAGGTAACCCTGTTACAAGTTTTTCCATAGAAGGTAGGGCACGAAAATGAAGGTGTCCTAATCTTCTATGCCAAATCTTAGTTGACTCAAAGATGTCAAGGGTAAGGGCTTGATTAACTTCAGTGCAAAGTTTGTAAAGGTATCCTTGTCTTACACCTATGATTTGGGCTTTCTTGATAGATGAGTTCTTAGGCCATGCTAGAACTTTTCCATCCATAAATGTAACCCTATATCCATTGTCTTCAAGGGCAGAGATGGGTATTAGATTC
>VDFB02062995.1:0-58144 GCA_007258455.2 Sequoia sempervirens
ACATCCTGATCAAACCACATGCTACAAGTACCATCACCTGACTAATCAAATACCCTAACCATCCATCCTCTCAATCCCAAAGTAACATACCAATGTACAACTGACTATAGACAAGGCCAACTAATGAAATCTGCAACAACAATGAATCAAACCTTGTGGATATAGAAATTCCACATCCAAGTCATCTCACAACAACTGAATGGGTGATCAATCCATACAACTGCCTAACTTATAGATCTAACCACTAAAACATGCAAACTCATCATCACATTAGTAACCTAGAAGTCAAGATATCAAAGAAGACAAACTTGTAGACATCAAGACTCAAACACCAAATTAACCACAAATATGATTTTCCAACCATGTCCACAAACAAGTAATCATAGCCAAGGAACCAAATAAGCATCAAGAAGATAAGAACAATCTCCTAACATCAAACCATATCACCACCAAACACAACATGCATGATCATGTCGTGCCAATGCATC
This sequence comes from Sequoia sempervirens, assembly GCA_007258455.2. Classification (NCBI taxonomy): domain Eukaryota; kingdom Viridiplantae; phylum Streptophyta; class Pinopsida; order Cupressales; family Cupressaceae; genus Sequoia; species Sequoia sempervirens. The sequence goes on from VDFB02062995.1 coordinate 489, forward strand.
AAATGTACCTACATATCTATGACACCATAACCATATCCATCATTTTACCTACACTCAACTATCACCCATACGAGACTCCAAGTCTCAAACCATGTCCAACCATGTCCTCAAAATCGAAGACAACATATGTACCTGTCACCATCAAAGTCACAACTCTGAAAAACACCTATAAACCTGTACCAGGAAGCTCCAATCTAATAATCAGATGTATCATCATAAATAACATATAAAAACATGCATTGCCCTAAGGTTTCATCTTTTGATTCGTCTGGACACTCACACAATTACACCCTGAATCTCAGACACCTACAGGAAATCAAACAAGTACCAAGCTCATCCTACTCCTCAAAATGATAAAAAATCTAGACCACTATGTAGTACACTACAAATTCTCTCCAAAACCTCTTCAAAATTGAAAATCCGATTCTGTATGCAAAAGTTATGACCAAAACTGTGCAAACGAGAACATTTAACTTCTAGGCCCCAAAAACATGTCAAAATGGAAAAATCAAGGAACCAAACCTATACCACTATGAAGAGCTCAGAACCAAATTTCCAACGACTACAAGAAGTCAAAAAATAGACATTGTGGGTGAAAGTTATGCTTCTAGGAACAAAAACTATCAAATCTAACTATAGGGCAAATTCTGGTGAGTCCCATCCAAAATAAAAAAATTCCAAAAGTGGCGGATTCTTTTCACAAAATATTTTAAATAAAAGGATAAATGTGGAGTGGGGGTGGATTAAATAAGTTTGAATAGTTTAAGTTTTCTAAAGGATAAAGGATTTATTAAAAGGTTTTCTTTTATAGATGAAACATACAACCATCTTTAATCTTTTATTTGTTTTGAGTCATTCAAGGAAATCCAACTTATTTCATTTATTTTCAAATTGTTTGAAGTGTGTGATGGTACAATGGGCGAAGGGAATTGTAGACTGACAAAGTGACAAGAAAACTTACCATGGGTGGGTAGGGGGTATGTGGATCTTGTCCCCCATCTAATCAATATTTTTAATGATTTTTCTTTTTAAAAAAATTTCCAATATGATTTCTAACTTTTTGATTTTTATTTCTTTCTTTTGCAGGGATGAAAATATTTCCAAGCCTGACACATATATTTTTTTCGGATATTTTTTAAGGGTGGACGAAATAACTTTTTAATAATTTTTCTACACAGCGAAATTGCGCTGTAATTAAAAAAAAATTACATTTTTTTCAACTTTTCCAAAATATGTCAAATTTTATGTCAATCTTCGTCTCTTGGCCAACCTAAATCCAACCATGAGGTTCATTTTGTCTCAAGAGTTTATGTATGAAATTTCCCCTCCAAAACCCTCAAATCTAAACTCAAACCAAGAAACCCTCTTTCACCCAAATTTGGAAAAACTTTAGATCTGCAATAAACCCAACAAATCTTGACAACCTTGTTAGCGAATGGAATGGCTCTTGATAGATATATTGAAATAATGAATCTAGACCCAGATTCAACACCAATTGAAATCCACTAACAACTCTAAAAAGTCCACAATTACATTTGAGGCTTTTCTCTAAATTTTGTCAAGGTACAACTCCCTCACTAGATTTTCAATGAATTGGTCTAACTTAAAGAAAATGGGTGTGCTTTTAACAAAAAGAAGAAAAAGTGACTAATGCTAGCTCATAAATATGAAACTGATGCAGAAATAGAGGTCCCAACCGTTCATAATCAACGCAAAGATTGAAAACTCATTACTATCAAATCCAACTAATGAAAGTAAACCAGATTGCAATAAATGAATGGAATATAGCTCATCTTTCAAAGGAGACACAACTATATCATACTCATAATACCAAGATCAGCACACAAAGCATCATTTAATTCATAACACACAAATTACAAATTATTATAGTCTACAATAAATTTTATTCCTTCTCGATAACACCCCCAGGTGTATCCAAAAGAAGATAAAAGTCCCCCACATTCTTTACAACTTTAAATTTATAATATGGCTAAAGCCATTGGATAGGTGCCAAAGTTGTTACTAAAGTAGAAACTTCTTGTATTCCAAACGTTTCTTGGGGAGTTGGTTAGAATAATCAAATTTTACAGAGGAATAGGTATCGACAAAGAAAACTAATCATAATCCCACTAGCAACCACCAAAGGACCAATCATTTCACCAACCATCAATGCAACACATAGGAATATCAAGCAGTGGCACGTGTGAGCTGCTTGATGGGAAATTGTAATTCAAAGTGATGCAAGCCAGACATAAATGTGAATTAAATTAACATCTTATCAAGCTCAAGAGAATGCACCCATGTCTAACCAAAACTCTATAAATTCAACTAGCGTCACCTTTCTTCCACAATCAATTGCATCCAATATGGCGAGCTCTCAAAGTGATGGGAATTTTGCTAATGACTACATCATCCTGGAGAAAATCGAGTGTAGTCCACTAATTAGGCACACTTCGGACCAACTAAAAGAAGTCTTCATAGTGCAGAGCAAGGTGGAGAAGTACTCAAGAGCATCCTTCGCAAGGCGTTTATGAGCCAGGCCCATGTGCATAACACAACTATGTTGGAGCGCTTCATCTATACAGTTATCAAGACTTCTGTTCGTTAGGACTAAGGCGTGAGAGCACTAGAGCGCATGGTGAAATCTGAATTCCATCATCCTGTCAAGGTGGTAATTAATGGGCTCAGCTATTATCCCCAAAGTGGATTAATAGCTTATGTTATTTGCATTGTGTCCACTATTCAGGATGAAACTCTGGAGGAGGTCATGGCTCTTTTGTGCGTAGGGGTGGTGAGGAATGATATGGGACTTTTCATGCAATTCCTTCAGTCGCATGAAAATCTGTTGTCACCAACTCAAATTGAACATCAAAAAATTGTCACTAAGGGTGTCCATGTCCTGATGTTTTCTTTGTGCACCTAAAATGAAATGTCTCTTTCTTTTGTCTCTTTTTGTGTCCATGACCTAAATTTTATAGTCGAATTAGGTGATTTTTGGCTATGCCAATGCAATGTAAAAATGTTTACATATATAAAATATCTCTTTTTTATACTAATTGTGTCTTTACATGCATGACTTCATTTGTTTCTTATTCACATCATGCTTGGAAAATGTTGATTTATCTTTTGTATAATGCATTAGTTAAGTAATCAGACTGGTTGCAATTGAGTTAATCACTAAAACTCTTCTTAGGTGGAAAAATTGGTGGTTCGCAGAACCTAATAAAACCCCACCTAGGTTCGAGATAACCTAAAGAATGTTGCCTAAGGCATAACTTGTGAGTGAAGTTTCTAAATTCTAACACATGACCCATTAATTGGTTTTCCAATATTTCTACACCCACTTTTGGAGGAAAGGAAAGTTCAAACATGGTGAGAAAACACTGCCCAGTGAAGGAAAAATAATATAGGTGGTAAAATAAGAGGTTCAACAAACATACAAAAACCCTACCCAAGTTTGAGAAGAATAACAAAAGACTGCCCAAACATAAATTGGGTATAAGACTTAGGTGGAAAGAAAGATAAGATCCTGAATAGAAGTTAAGAAAAACTTTATGGGTAATAGTAGCTCTGGCTAGGGACAAGGATTGCAAAGGATGAAGTAATGAACCCAAAATCACAAGCATGGACCAGTCCTTTCCAATGGGCATGAAGTCAAGGAGCATGGAGAAGGAAGAGCAAAAGCAAGCCAAAAATGGAACAAAGCAAGGGAAGAAAGCACCTAAACTAATAGAATAACAAAATTCCAGCTATGAACACGGTAGGGAGACCCTACCTCAAATGATTCCCAAGATAATCATGCAAATCCATTAACGGGTTGGGAGAAGTAGTTGCCTGTGCGTAATAATGTTGGGTGATTGAAAATTGTGTGCACAACCAACTGCCAAATTGCGACTGTTGCCATCAAATAAATAAAACCAAAACCCTGTAAAGACTTTCTAGATAAAGTCTTATGCTCAAAAATACATTCCTCATTGTATACTTCAGCAATAAAATGACTCATACTAGCATTGCCTTGCATAAAATCACCAAGATCTTCCTGTGCAATGTCAGTTGTAATACCATGTTGCACTTTATTTTTTGAATAAAAGGAAACCAACCCTCGAATTGGACATTCCACATACAAACTATGAGATAAAATAACTTCTTGGTCATTGCATGTGGAAGCAATTACATTTTTTATAAGTTTAGGACCCCAATTTGTAGTATGTGCAGTAGAAGACTCATTAGCTTCAATTGTTGATTCATCTATCACAATCCCTTTCAATTTCATCCATCCCATGTATTGACTTAAATAATTGTTCTAAATTTTTTGAATCTTGTATAATATTCTCTTCAAGATGAAGAGATTCATAAATGGGATGATCAATTATCTCATTTATTGTTGCCTTGCCTTCAAAAATTTCATCAACAAACTTAGACACTTCATAGTTAGATTGCAAACTGGAAGGAAAGATGTCTGAGAATTCAGTTACCTCTTAGAGATGATTTTCACCTTTAGATGCACAATGCATATTAGCATCTTCAAAAGTGGATGCCACTTTTTCCAATAACTTTTTAGTACCCTAAGTTTCAAATTTGCTTGATCTTGTATCCCCCAAAAGTTTTCACAGCCTCTAGAAAATTATTACTGGAAACATGACTATCCTTATCCTCATCATATCATCTCTTAATCTGATCATTTTCAAGAAGGGTAATTGCCTTTATAGATTGATACAGAGTAGGAATTGGTCTATTTTCCACTTCTAATTGAACATTGATCTCATCTTCCTTCATTGAGAGACTAGTATTTTTCTCATTTTTCCTTTGGTTATGATCAACCTCAGCCCTTGATATACAACATTCCTCCTTTAACATTAATTGATTTTCTAAATTTGTGAAAAGAGGGTTATCATGCATTTCAAATTCATTAAAATTAAAGAGAGGGTTAGAATGAATTGGCCACAATTCTTTCTCCTGAAAATCATCATTCCTAGAACCATCATTTCCCTTCAAACTTTAGCATGTCTTTATTCTCCATTTCTTCAAAGAGGAAAACTTCATATTCCAGAGTAAGAAGACAAGTTGATGCCAAATGGTTCGAACTAGCCTCAGAAGAGAGAGTTTATCAAAAGGATGGGGTGAAGCTAACAATGATCTTTCCTGCGGCTTGTCACCTTCATCATCACTAGACAAACTGCAATCACTTTCAATTTCAAAGGAGGTATATAAATTCAAGGCCAGATCCTTACAGAGTTGATCTTGTCCTTCACTAGGTTGCTGCACGTTTTCAAGAATTGTTAAATTCATGTCTTCTATAGTAGGGTGATATTTAACCGAAAGCTTAGGAAGTGTCTTATAGCTAGTTCCAAGCTTAGTACTTGAACCTGATATCCACTTACCCATGACGATAAAATAATCCTCAACCTTCACTGCCTCTAGTTGAGCTTGCTCGATCCCTTGAATTTTATCTCTTTTAAGAATTAATTGTATGTCTAGTTCTAAAGCAGAAATAAATATATGGTACTATATCTCTACACTGGGCTTTTCTAGATTGGGAATCTTTAGAAGAGACCAATTGAAATGATAAAAAAAATCCCTCATTGTTTCATCTTTGTTTTTCATGATCTGAAAGAAGAGACACAAAGTAGCTACAATATCGATTGGGATTCTATAGCGTTGGAGGAATTTTGTCTTAAGAACATGCCACCCAGTAATGCTCCCTTTTTCCAACCCTTTGTACCATTTTGACACTTTTTCAATCAAATTGTCAATAAAAATTCTTACAAACACATCTTCATCTTGAATTCCTAAAACTGCACTTACAACCATCATAGCCAAAATATGGTCTTTAAGATCTTGTTCATTCTGACCAGAGAATTTAGGAAACCCCTTTCAGGAACCTTGAGGTAAATCATGATATTGTGATAAAGCAAGGGAGCCAACTTGATTGCACTAGAGATTTGAATCCATAAACAAACAAACAAAGTTTCCAACTCACACAGAGTAAAATTAAGGAGAGAAAATTACTGTGGTAGAAGAGTCGGAGGTGGATTTTGAGGCTGATATGCAGGTGGGTCCCTTGGTTGACGTAGTGGCAGATTTGGTCGATGATTATGATGATGAGGAGGGTCGTCATAGTATTTGAATATTAGCCTTGGGGGTCGTTCAATCACAGGTACAAGCGGTTGTTGTGCCCGTTCCTCCTCTTCCTCCAAGACAAAATTTACTCGCATATAATCTGTCACATTCCTCCTATATCTCCATGCAAGTGTATTTAATTGTGAAATGATGTCTTCTTGCTCCACTCTGACCCAATCTAAGTCCAACTGCAAAATGAGAAATACATTATTATGAGGAAGTAACATCTTGCTACATGAGGTGATGGCAATTGTTAGACTTTCCAAATAATTCATTTCCCCAATGGAGTCGCCAAAAATTTGTTAGCAAATGGAATGGCTCTTGATAAATACATTTAAATAATAACTATAGACCCAAATTTAGCACCAATTGAAATTTGCTAATAGCTCTGAAAATTCCACAATTGTATTTGTGGCTTTTCTCTGAATTTTGTCGATGTACAACTCCCTCACTAGATTTTCAATGAATTGGTCTAACTTAAAGAAAATGGGTGTGCTTTTAACCAGAAAGCAAAAAAAGGTGACTAACGCTAGCTCATAAATATGAAACTAATGCGGAAATAGAGGTCCTAACCATTCATAATCAATGCAAAGGTTGAAAACTTATGACTATCAAATCCAACTAATGAAAGTAAACTAGACTACAATAAATTATTAGAAACCAAGATATGAAATGAAAACCAGAAAATCACCTTCCACAGAAGAGAAAAATAAAAAAACAGAGATTGCATAAAGATGTGCAAATTGATATATTCGAAGTACAATTAATTACAAGAGATAATTTTATTTATAAAAGCAAAGACGCATAAACCTAATCTTATCTTGAGCAACAAGATAGCTCAACAAGATAAGGATGAGAACCTATAACTTAGGAATTAAATAATGCCTACGTAAACTTATGCTAAAGTGTAATTAAATATTAATTACACCAACATAAATGAATGACATATAGCTCATTTTTCAAAGGAGACACAACTATATCATATGCATAATACCAAGATCAACATAAAAAGTATCATTTAATTCATAACACAGATTACAAATTATCACAGTCTACAATAAATGTTATTCCTTCTCGATAACACCCTTAGGTGTATCCAAAAGAAGATAAAAGTCCCCCCATTCTTTACAACTTCAAATTTATAATATGGCTAAAGCCATTGGATATGCGCCAAACTTCTTGTATTCCAAATGGTCCTCGAGGAGTTGGTCAAAATAATCAAATTTTGTAGAGGAATAGGTATCAGCGAAGAAAACTTATCATAATCCCACAAGTAGCCAGTAAAGGACCAATCATTTCACCAACCATCAATGCAACACATAAGAATATCAAGTGGTGGCACATGTGAGCTGCTTGATGGGAAATTGTAATTCAAAGCAACACAAGCTAGACATAAATGTGAATTAAATTAACATCTTATCAAGCTCAGGAGAATGCACCCATGTCTAACCAAAACTCTATAAATTCAACCAGTGCCACCTTTCTTCCACTATCAATTGCATCCAATATGGAGAGCACTCAGAGTGATGGGAATTCTGCTAATGACTACATTGTCCTAGAGGAAATTGAATGTAGCCATTGTTTAGGCACACTTCAGACTAGTGAAAAGAAGTCTTCATAGTGCAGAGCGAGGTGGAGGAAGAAGTGCTTCGGAGCATCCTTGGTGAGGCATTTTTGAGCTAGGCCCATGTGCATAACACAACTATGCTGGATCACTTCATCTATATAGTCATTAGGACTTTTGGTCATTGGGATTGGGGCATAAGAGTGCTAGAGCGCCTGGTGAAACCCAAATTCCATCATCGTGTCAAGGTGGAAATTAATGGGCTCAACTATTATCTCTGAAGTGGATTAATAGATGACGCTATCTGCATTGCTTCTGCTATTCAAGATGAAACTCTGGAGGACGTCATGGCTCTTCTGCATGCAGGGGTGGCGAGGAATGATATAGGACTGTTTGTGCAATTCCTCCAGTCGCATGAAAATATGCTATCACTAGCTCAAATCAAATGTCTACAGATTGTCACTGAGGGCGTTTGTGTCCTAATGTTTCCTTTGTGCACCTAAAATGAAATGTCTCTTTCTTTTGTCTCTTTTTGTGTCTGCAATCTAAATTTTGTAGTTGAACCAAGCAGTTTTTGGTTATGCTAATGCAATGTAAAAAAAATTACATATATAAAATATCTCTTTTTGATACTACTTGTGTCTTTGTGTGCATGGCTTCATTTGTTTCCTATTCATATCATGCTTGGAAAATGCTGGTTTCTCTTATGTATAATGCATTAGTTAAGTAATTAGACTAGCTACAATTGAGTTAATCAGTAAAAATCTTCTTAGGCGGTAAAATTGGTGGTTCATAGAACCTAATAAAACCCCGCCTAGGTTCGAGATAACCTAAAGAATGTTTCCCAAGGCATAGCTTGCCGGTGAATTTTCTAAATTCTAACACATGACCCATCAATCGGTTTTCCAATATTTGTACACCCTCTTTTGGAGGAAAGGAAAGTTCAAACATGGTGAGAAAACACAACCCAGTGAAGGACATAATATAGGTGGTAAAATAAGAGGTCTGACAAACATACAAAAACCCCGCCCAAGTTTGAGAAGAATAACAAAAGACTTCCTGAACATAAATTGGGTATAAGACTTAGGCAAAAAGAAAGATAGCATCCTGAATAAAAGTTAAGAAAAAATTTATGGGTAACAAACCTAAAAGCCAAAATATGCATACAAACACATGCAACATGTGCTCCATAACTGGTAATTCCTCAAACCCTACATGCAGGTCCATGGATTCAACTTTGCAAAAACTCTCAAACTAGGGTTATAACAAAACATTCTTCAACCATGAAAGCTCTGATACCACTTGTTAGAAAATATTGCATTTAACCCATGAGAGATAAACATGCATACACGTAACCACAATGCATAGATCAAACAAACAAGCCCTAAAATAACACAAGATATACCTTAGGAAAACCCTCAAGAGAGAAAATCCTAGCCTCCAAAAGCATCCATACTCCATCATATTATTCAACAATAAAGCAATACAAGAGTTACAATGAATACCTTTGAAGCATCAAGCCTTCCAATGAATTCCCATGTTTCCAAGCATGAATCCACACATCCCATGCCATTCTTCACAAATGCACTCCTTAGAAAGACTCAATAATAATAGCCAACCCACTCAGCCAACCTAAACCATGACACATGTGTTTGCTTTTATGGACACAAGCTCACACAAAAATACAACTAGTGATAAGGTAAAACCACGTACCACAAAACTATCTGAATACAAAACCACTAACCCCTTATTTAATATTGGGTACTAAGACATCACTTTATTTAATATTTCCCCAAAATTAAATTATTATCACATGTCTCCCACATAGTAAATAATAATACAATGTTACAATACAACATCAAGTGGTTCCTAAATAATTACCTAGTGTGATTATCCACACCACCAAGATGCATCACAACTAAATAATTATTTAATTACAACATTATAAGAAATCATTTTATGCAATGGTGTACAACACCATATCCCAAAAACTTCTCCTCCCTTAACTTCTCAAAAATTCTATGAATATATATCAGGTTCTCCTCTAAAGTCTTACTAAAAATTAAAATGTCATCCAAATAAAAATAGAAAATTTACCAAAAAAATATTTCAATACCTTGTTCATGAGTCACATGAATGTGATTAGTGCATTGGTTAGCCTAAATGGCATGACCAACCATGCTTGTATACTACCTCCTTGGTTTTGAAGGCTCACTTGTCCCCTTCTTTGTGTTGGGAATAGGATGTCATTTAATTGCAATCCTAAAAATATTTCATGTATCTCCTAAGTCCTTGGAAAGTGTTCCCCAACACTAGGATTAGAAAGAGATTAAATTTGAATGAAATGAACATGTAAATTGACATTTGTAATTATTCCTAAATGATAGGAACATGTGGGGGCATCCAAGAAGAGCTCCTACAAAATAGGAGCACATGGGGCACCCACATGGAAGGTCGAACCCATCTTGCTTAAGCTAACTATTTGGAGGATTGATAACACTTTAATAATGCATCTTTAGATCATACAAGTTAGGGATTGATATTTACATGAGTGGAGTTCAGTTAAGTTAAGTTCAGTTATGGTTTAATTATCTTCATTTACATGTAGTTAGTTTTAGTTGAATGCTAGTTGACTTGAGTTGCATGACTAATGGCTTTAGTTGCATGACAGATAATAGGTGGATACATTCAGTTAAGTGGGGATGATCAATCATGCATAGTGTTTGCATGAATTGGTGGAGAGATATGTTTCAGTTAACTAAGATTGAATTGGACCCACCTTGGGCACCCAAGTTGGCATCTTTGAGTTAACACCTTTTGCATGAGAAGATATTTACAAGGCTCGGTGAAGTGGGCCCATTCTTGGGCTCCATCTTTGAGGTGATGCTTGCAAGATATTTTCTTGACCAACGATTAGTTAAGTGTTCAGTTTGGGGCGCCTAAATTGAGGAGAATTTGGTTTTGAATTCATTTTATTGTGTGGAAGTCTACTTGCACAATCTAGGCATATATTTTTGAGAGGAGATTTATACTCTTGTATTTGATAACTCTTATGAGTTTACATGCTCATTAATTGTCTATTTATTGCAGCAATTAAATTAGAGTTTGAGGTAGGTTTTGTAGGTTGAGCTTGTGCATGTGTGAGGGTTTGAAGCATGGCATGGGATGTATGGATTCATGCTTGGTCACATGGAATGCATGGATAGTTTGTAATTTCATCAAGTGTATGAGAGTTCCAATGAGAGTTTTGTGTATGTTGTGAAGAAGATTGTTGAAGGCAAGGAAGCATATCAATCAAGGATTGATACAATATTATTGTAATCTTGTTCGAAGGTTAAATAATACAAGCACTATTGATTCTTGTGGAGTTTTTTATCGAAAGGGTTTCTCCGTGTATATGTTGTGTCACTTCTATCTTATTTTCTCATTCTTCTGCAATCTTTTGTCTCTTTCTACAATTGGTAAAATTGATTTAACATATAATCATACACAAATAATTGTGACAAAGAACACTAAATTAAATCTACAGTCTCATAGGTTTACAAGTTTTAAGTTACAATTTCACCTTCATTTTCAACATTTGGTATCAGAGCTAACGGTTGAGTAGAGTTTGGGACAATTTTCTCTATTTTTGAAGGTTTTTTGGTTGTAGTGGGAGCTTGTACTATTGTGTTATTATAGATTTGTAAAAGAAGTATGTTACAATAATTTATACTTCTTGTCTAGATATTGAAAGATTCAATGGATCTAGTTAGGAGATGGTTATCATGATGTCATGGATAGCTTGGTTATATGTTTCAGTGGGAGCTTTTGACAATGATGGTTTGATGTTTATCTTTTTGCCATGTATAGCTTGGTATCACAGTTTAGTGGAAGCTTTGGTAGGATATGGTTATCTTCATGTGATTTGAAGAGGTTTTAACATCTTGTTTCATGGAGAACCCTTAGATTCTTTGGTAAAGGTGTTATTGTTCCCCCTTTGGAGAGGATGTAGTTCCCTTTGGTTTTGAGTATTAATCATTTGCTTGAAGCTTCATGATTATGCAGGTTGCATTTGAAGTTGGCATGGATTGATTGGTGGGTGCTCATGGATACTAGAGAGAGTTGGATTAGGCCGAATATTTCTTATGTTAATAGATATGTGTTCAAATGGTAACTTGTTATAAAAAAATTTCAATAGTAAAGACTAAGGAGCCTACACCTAGAAAAATGGATGTGAGTCCATCATAGACTTGATGAGAAGGTTGTATAATAATGATTCCTTGTTTAGAATAATTGCAATGTATAATTTCAAGTGGGAGAATGTTGGGAATAGGATGCCATTTAATTGCAATCCTAAAAATATTTCATGTATCTCCTAAGTCCTTGGAAAGTGTTCCCCAAAACTAGGATTAGAAAGAGATTAAATTCAAATGAAATGAACATGTAAATTGACATTTGTAATTATTCCTAAATGATAGGAACATGTGGGGGCATCCAAGAAGAGCTCCTAGAAAATAGGAGCACATGGGATGCCCATATGAAAGGTGGAACCCACCTTGCTTAAGTTAACTGTTTGGAGGATTGATAACACTTCAATAATGCATGTTTAGATCCTACAAGTTAGGGATTGATATTTACATGAGTGGGGTTTAGTTCAGTTTAGTTCAATTTAGTTTAGTTTAGTTATGGTTCAATTATCTTTAGTTGCATGTAGTTAGTTTCAGTTGAATGCTAGTTGACTTGAGTTGACTTGAGTTGCATGACAGATAACAAGTGGATACATTTAGTTAAGTGGGGATGATCAATCATGCATAGTATTTGCATGAATTGGTGGAGAGATATGTTTCAGTTAACTAAGATTGACTTGGACCCACCTTGGGTGCCCAAGTTGGAATCTTTGAGTTAACACCTTTTGCATGAGAAGATATTTACAAGGCTCAGTTAAGTGGGCCCATTCTTGGGCACCAACTTTGAGGCAATGCTTGCAAGATATTTTCTTGACCAACGATTAGTTAAGTGTTCAGTTTGGGGTGCCTAAATTGAGGAGACTTTGTTTTTGACTTCATGTTATAGTGTGGAAATCTACTTGCACAATCTAGGAATAGATTTTGGAGAGGAGCTTTATTTTCTTGTATTTGATAACTCTTATGAGTTTACATGCTCATTAATTGTCTATTTATTGCAGCAATTTCATCAAAGTTTGTGGCAGGTTTTGAAAGTTGAGCTTGAATATGTGTGAGGGTTTGAAGCATGGCATGGGATGTGTGGATTCATGCTTGGTCACATGGAATACATGGATAGCTTGTAATTGCAACAAGTGTATGAGAATTCCATTGAGATTTTTGTGTAGGTTGTGAAGAAGGATTGTTGAAGACAAGGAAGAATATCAATCAAGGAGTGATACAATATTATTTTAATCTTGTTCTAAGGTTAAATAATACAAGCACTATTGATTTTGGTGGAGTTTTTTCCTGAATGGGTTTCTCCACATATATGTTGTGTCACTTTTATCTTGTTGTCTCATTCTTCTACAATATTTTGTCTCTTTCTACAATTGGTAAAATTGATCTAAATAGATAATCATACACAAAGAACACTAAATTAAATCTATAGTCTCATAGGTTTACAAGTTTTAAGCTACAATTTCACCTTCATTTTCAACACTTTGATCCAAATCTAATGATATTCACTCTTCAAATATATATTTGTAAAGTACTTGGCTCCACTCAATAAATCCATTATATCATCCATCCTCAAGAATGGGAACCTATACTTGATCATAATATTTTTGATGGCTCGAGAGTTAGTACACATTCTCCATTCTCCATCCTTCTTCAATGCTAGTACTATAAGTACTACACGAGGACTCAAGCTCTGTCTAATTAATCCTTTCTTCAAAAACTCTTGAACTTGTTGGTTTAGTTCCTTATTCTCTATAGGATTCATTCTATGGGCTACCTTATTTGGAAAATTGGCTCCTACTATAAAATCCATTTGGTAACTTATCTTTCTCATTGGTGGAAAACCCTCAGGTACATTATCTGACACAATATCATGAAACTCATCCAATAAATTTAAGACTTTTTGTTGTATATCTTCATCTTCTTCTATATTAACTATATGACTCAATGCATGACATATATGCATTGATTTAGGTTGATCTGAGGCAGTAGGAGAGTGGAGAATATGTACCATAAAGTGGTACTCTTCTACAACATCATCTAAGGGTACAAGAGAAGATGCACTCACCATTACATCTATGTGGCACTAATTTTCTCCCTTAGGGACGCTATCTATCATGAAGGAAGAGAAACAATCAAGCGAGGATAAAGCTAGATCCCAATACAAAGATAGATTACTTTTCTTAGCCTGATACATTCTTGTGATTTTATTTACAATAAGTTCAAAATTCCCATGAATGTGAATATTTTTAATGTTTAATGCCATTGTGGTACATAAGCTAGAAATAAGGGCTTCATAATCGATGATGTTATTAGTATAATGAAATTCTAATAGAAAGGTTAGAGGAACTGGATTACCTTCGGGTGAGATTAAAACTACACCTATCTTGGAGCTAGTTTGACATCTCAATCCATCAAAATACATCTGCCATATAGGTTCATGGTCTAATTCAAATAAATTTTTATCTAGAAATAAATACAAATTAGGGAAGGAGTGAGATGAGGGAGCTTCCACCAATTGATTGGCAACAACTTGTCCTTCAATTTCATTTTGAGTCACAAACTTGATGTTGAACTCAAAGAGCAACAATACCCATTTCACCAACCTTCCAAAAATATTAGTTCTAGTAAATAAATGCTTAAGATCACATTTCAATATAACATGGGATTTTTCATGGAGAAGATAATGTAACAACTTCTACATTACAAAAATGAGAATGAGACATTGTTTCTCCATGGTAGAATATCGAGTCTCATAATTACTCAATATACAACTAATGTAGTAGACCGCTCTTTCTTTACCATCATCACGTTGAGCTAATAAAGCTACTAAGGGATGAGGTGATGCAAAGATATAAAGAAAAAAGGGTCTATCCTACATAACCATCATTAGGGTAGGAGGATTGGCAAAAAGGGTCTATCCTACATCGTAAACGAACATATTTCTTCAACAAACACGTGAATGGAAGGGTACAATCAACCAACTAAGATACAAATCTACAAATTTCCTGAATCTTCCCCTACAAACTATGTAGTTGAGAGAGATTTTTAGGTCGGGACATGTTAACGATTGTATCAATATATTATTTATGTCAACTTCAATTCCATGATGAGAGATGATAAATCCTAAAATATTTTCGGCATCTATGTTAATGACACACTTAAAAGGATTTAGTCTCATCTTATAGAGTCAAAGCCCTTCAAAAATAAGACAAATATTTTTGATGTGATCTTGACGAGTCATAGACTTGACCAAGATGTCATTGATGTAATCTTCTAGAATTTTGTGAATGGAATCATGAAAGATAAGTCATCGCATGTTGGTAAGTTGCTCTAGCATTCTTTAACACAAACGACATGACACTGTAACAAAAGGTACCACAAGGGGTAGTAAAGGCTATCTTGTATTGATCTTCTGCGTTAATATGAATTTTATTATAGCCCGGGAGGCCATTTATAAAAGATAATAAGGCATGGCCTATGGTCGAGTCCACAATCATATCGATATTATGCAACAAAAAATCATCCTTAAGAGAAGTGTTATTGAGATCACAAAAATCTATGCAAATACGAATATGACCATCAGTTTACTAACGAAAACTATATTTGATATCCAAGGTGAATAGTCAGTAGGATGAATAAAACCAAATTTTAGAAGATTTTTTATCTTAGTCTTGAGTAATAAAGAAACCTTAGGATTCATCTTACGAATCTTTTGTTTAATAGGCTTGGCATTGGGACATAGAATGATATTGTGAACCACCATAAACTCATCAATACCAGGCATATCCTCATATGAAAAAACAAAAATATCTAAATGAGAATGTAATAAATCAACATGTTATTTAGAATCTTCCGAAGAGAGACATTTTCTAATCTTAATCACTTTTTTAGAAGATTTTGGATCCATAAAAATGTCGAAAGTATCCCCTTTAAGGAGACTACTAAGGTCTTTAGGATGAGGTGTAGGAGTTCTATCATCCACATTAGAAAAAGGGTCCTTCTCATTAACACTCATAATAGATTCTCTAAAATATGCTTGTTTATTCAAGCAATACATGAATCATCATTCATGGTGATAAGAAGGTAAGTTAGAGTAGGAACCTAAGAATTTTTCTAGCACTTCCTCCAAAGAGAAAATGTCTAGAATAACTTCATTATAGTCTACCTTATTTTCAATTTATTCAGGATGGATTAATTCAAGAGAGGGAGGCTCAGTGAAAATCATGTTGACATTCAACCATGGTTTGCCCTTAGACTTCGTATGATGGTATCCAAGTCCAATATTATACCCATGAGAATCAAACTCTATGGGGACTTTAATACCTTGTTCATTACGTCCACAACCATTACCTTCATATCCATATTTAGAAAGGAGATTGAAACCTGGACCATAACATGTTTGTAATTCCTGGGAAGGAGGAGGATCAACGTAAAGAACATGATCCCAACTATGAGTATCACACTCCTTTATGTAGGGACATAATCATCCTTCTTAGTAGGGACACAAATACTAGCCTCCTTAATAGAAGCATGATTATCTTCCTTAGCAGAAGCAAGATCATCTTCCTTAATAGGAATGTGATCATTTTCCTTAGCAGGAGGACAATCATCTTTCTTGACAAAATGTATGAGGACAAGCAATTAATTTTCTATCCAACCAAGAGAGAAAAGATTGATCCAAAAAAGAATTTGATATGCCTTCTATATTGAATAATGAATACCTGGATTACATTGGGTAATGATGAGGATTGCATTAGATTGTGACAAGTGTCTTAATCTCATACAATGATACAAATTTTCCTATATTTAGCCCAATAAAATTAATAAAAAATCACTCCTAAGTTTAACTTAAGTGAATAAAGCAATTAAGGACTTAATAATTAATTAATAATTAATTAATTATCAAGTGATTATCCTAATTACTCCAACACCCCCCCTTAAGATCAACTTAGGGAGAAGCTGAAACCTTGATGAAGAATGCAACAATGGATGTGTGGATGGGTCCTAGATACAAGTCCTGATGAGGTACCCATATACAAAAAAATGAAATCTCCCATTACCAAAGAAAAAGAGAAAACCACATGGGAAAACATCCTCTCCAGAAAATAGAAAATGAGATGAATACACTAGTGAAAGAAGGATAGAAGGAGGACTCAATGTGATGCCCCAAGGACTACTTATGTCATAAAAGTACAATAGATGTCCCCTTGATAGGAGAGAAAAAAAGAGGATATGAATCCCCTCCATAAAGAAGTAGCCCCTATGCCAATAATGAATGCCCGAAGACAAAATATGATTCATTGGGTTTGAAAACAACATTTCTCCCCTTAGGAAGAAACAAATCCACTAGTGATTAGAGAAGCCAATCCAAAAATATGGGTGAATCAGGAATCCAAATCTAAATGATTTTTTCCTCTAAAAATTGCTCAAGTGTCCACATGTCAAAAGAGATGATGTCAATCTAGAAACTAGTGAAAATTGATGTAGAACAAGCTACAAAGGAAATGAAGATGGTGGGGAAAAAATGATGTGGATGTCAAAAAAGAGGAGATGATTTTCCTCAAAGTAATCCTCTAGATTTGGAATATAAGACTCTACAAACAAGGATGATATGTCTACAAGATACAAATCCTAAGTAGTTGTGTCTAAAAGATGTATGTTTTGTTGCACTGAATCAATAGAGGCCAAGAATGTGGTAATTTAAACTTGATCAGGAACAACCAAAGATAAAAATATAGTCTTGATCTAAAGAGTGGGAACATGAAGGCAAGTCTATGAACCATCAAAGCATGCAAGAATCATGATATACTCAAGCTCCTCTAAAGTATCATCATTAAAGGGTATGAAATTTGTATCTACAAGAGGAATGATGCAATTTACAATAAGATCCTTTGGGTATGGAGAGATATGAGGGTCTCCATGGATCTCCCAAAGTCAAATCCAAAGTGTGTGGGGACAATCAATGCCCAATACAACACACATAGTGTTAAGAACAACACTAAAACATATAAACCCTACAACATGATCACTGATAATTCCCCATGTTGAATAAATCCCTAGCGTGTCTAGTGTAGGGATGAGCCCATACAGATAAGGAAAAATATCAAGCCACTTGAGATGTGTCAGGATGCCATGTCGCCAAGAATCATAGTTATCCTTTACTAGGATGACCACAACAAGATGAATAGAAAAACTCATTATACTTCCTCAAATGATTATATCAGAGACTAAAAACCTTGATGCATATAAATCATATCAAATGATGTCATCCTACATAAATGGATCCTTTCCAAGTGTGAAGACATCCAAGTAATTGACAAAAATGTGAAATCACAAAAAAATGAATAAAATGTACTTGGGGAAGATTCTAGAAAAAGTGCATGAATGGATTTGAAGAGCTTTGAAATACCTTTCCAACGTAATTGGAATTGAAAAAAATGGAGATATAGATGAAAAGTTATGATCTCAAAAGAAAAAAATAAAGATTTGACTTTCACTAAGCATAAAATAAACCAACAAAAAAATTGATGATGAGATCTGCACTACTAAAAAGTAGACAAAACCAATTTTTTGATTATATCTTGTTTGCTTAATTTTGACACCATATGCCCAAGTTATGACCAAAAGAAATAAAAATTTATCTTTTAGGGCCAAAGCGGGCTAGGAGGCGAGCTTGGAGGGGTCATAAGGATGTCCATACTGTTGATGTCAATATGACATCAAGATGACATTAGCAAATATGCCTGTCACCGAAAAAAATACCCTGTTGAACACAATGCAATGCTGAGAAGGGGGTGAATCGACACATATTAAAATTAATCATTCTCATTTACAAATTAAACATCTCATCATAAAATAAAATAAGAGTAGAAAATAAATCATGCAACACACAAAGACACCAAGATTTTTAACCAATGTGGGAAAAACCATGGTGAGGATTAACTCACAATAAATGTAGCTCATTGCTAATAAGAATCATAATGTTGTTTAAGGCCCATTGCCTATGGACTTGAAAAATAAGGTGTACAACCTTAGGGAAAGATACAAATGACTTGATGAGACCCACTGTCTTAGAGTAGGATACAAGAAGATTATAATGAGAAATACAAATATGAACTACTATGAAGAAGCATCCATAGTTGGGTTGGTCAAAACTCAACTTTGATGGGGTTGCAAAAGGAAACCTAGGCCCTACTAATATTGGAGGTATAATAAGAGATTCTAAGGGAAATTTTATTGCTAGTTATGTTGGGGGTATTAGAGAGCAATCTTCTATGACAGTTGAAGCTATGGCTATGCTTGGTGGTTTCAAAATAGCTTTAGCTATAGGAATCAAAAGACTATAGGTGGAAGGTGACTTTAAAACTATAATTGATGTTGTCAAAGGCAAAGGTTATATTGGATGGTTTTGTGATGATATTATTGTGGATATCCAAAATATTCTCATGAAATTGAAAAGCAAAAAAATATCTCACATCTATATAGAAGGTAATAGGGTTGCAAACATTATGACCAACTTAGGGCTATCATTGAATTCAACTAGATGTTGGAGAAACTACTCTGCTCTACCAACAAAAGTCAAAGGTTTAATCCTTGACGATAAAAAAATCAATATCCAAAATAAGGAGAACCTAATCTAATTTATTAAAAAGTATTGAGTTAATTCTTACTCTTGTCATAACCCTTATGATGGGTAAGCTGATGTGGGATTGGATGTTCAATATGGATTGGTACATGTGGACCTTCAAGGCCACTACTAATCTACTCTATAAGCTGATCTACAATGGGATCTTCTATAAAGGAAAGAAAACATACATCTTGAGAGCAATGACATTTGGCCCACATAAGGCTCCCCTTCTTAATATTAATGTTATAATCACTAGATTTAGTTGGCGAAGGGGAAAAGAGGAAACCCATATATTGTTGGAAACACAAGGACAAACAACTGAGAGGGGGGGTGAATCAGTTGTCACAAAATTTCAAACTTATTCAACTTCTTAACCTTATTCTCAGATTTGATCAATAACCATTAAATCATAAATCAACAACACATCAAAAACACACATAACACCAAGATTTGTTTATGTGGAAACCCTATTAGGGGAAAAACCATGGTGGAGGTCAGTCCACAAGATTATACCCTGTTAAAAGTATAAAGAAATATGAATGGGGAATGCACATGCATTCAAGCACACTGCCTAGAGCTCATTGCTCAATTACAAAAGGAAGACACATTGTCTTACAAAAGATATAAATTACATCCACAAGATTTGAACTGAGAAAAATAGCATTTGGTAATGCCTGATTACAGTTCTGGTTAAGTACATGAACATTTCTTCACTCTTCTTCACTCTCTACTTCTGCCTTCAAAATATTTGAACAATATTCGCACATAGGACTCACACACATTACATAATCATGCCTTCAAACGATAAAGAAATTTCTTATATATATCCGCAATAAGAAATTACATCGCTACATGTCGGCCTTAATAAAACAATAAAATGAATACAAATTGTCAGCCCAAAACATTAAAGATTATTAATGCAAATCAACAAAGGTTAGCCACAATGTAGTGAAGACCCAAAATAAAATTCTCAAACATGAACCACCTTCAAAAATTAATCCTCAAATATCCACAACACGCTACAACACCATGTCCGCCAAGAACATGAAAAACATGAACATGCAAGAGAAAATATCGAATCGCAGGAACACCAATCAATGAAGACATGCAACACAGATAGAGCACGATCTAGAAACATCCAAAAAAATCATGAATTACTGGAGAAGCATCTGCAATAACTTAACTTGCTAAAATCTCATCACCTTCATTTAGGAACATAAACTAAAGCAACAAAAAAAATGTTAGAAAACAAATCTTCATAACACGATAAAATCTTCATGCGGATCTATGAAACTTAACATGGATAAACTAGATATACTTGAAAAGAAACCCTTTAATCCACAACCTCTGATCATCAACGTACTGAGCTCACCAACTGACTGAACTTCACTACACCACTAACAACCTGCAACTTATTTCATTACAATTTTCTCAATATCCTTGGAATATATAGCCTCTAAGACATTAATACCAATAGTGTTGACATCAATGAAAACCACATATCAGCAACACAACCACAACATCCAACAATCTCCCCCTTTGGCATTGATGGAAACACATGATGTGAAAAATACCATCAATGCAACTATCTTCAACACTTACTCTCCCTTAGGTTATGACTTTTTTCTCCTCAACAACTCTTCTCCCACATGACTCTTCTCTCCCTTTGACATCAATGACAAAGATCTCTTTTCTCCACACAAGCTTTGAACCACATATCTGAATATTTGACTACTCCCCCTGAGTAGCAGCCACCACAACATCAATTTGGATCAAAATATGACCATGAAATGCATGGATTGATGCAAGTTAATGCATCTTAGTTCTGATTAGGAGGGGTAATCACCCCTAGCTTCCCTCTAAGATACTCAAAAGTATCCTTAGGTAATGACTTTGTAAAGATATCTGCAATATGTTCCTTAGTAGGCACATACTCCAAATTGACTTCCTTTCCACTCACCTTCTCTCTTAAAATGAAATTTGATAGATATATGCTTGGTATTTGAATGCAACAATGGATTCTTAGAAATGTTAATTGCACTTGAATTATCACATAATACAACAATGGGCTCATCATACACAACTCTGATATCTTTCAACATCTGCTTCATCCACAATACTTGAGTACAATTGTTAGCAACAACAATGTATTATGCCTCTATAGTAGACAAAGAAATGGCATTATGTTTCTTACTTAACCATGAAATAAACTTCTTACCCAAGAAAAATGTACCACCACTGGTACTCTTTATGTTCACGTCACCTGCCTAATCAGCATCAGTAAAAGCACTCAAAGTAAGATCATCAACTTTAGGATAACATAGGACAAAATCAACTATCCCCTTCAAGTATCTAAAAATCCTTTTCACAACAATTACATGAGATTCCTTAGGATCAACTTGAAATCTTGCAACAATGCATACAACATTCATGATATCTAGTCTAGTTTGAGTGAAATAAAGCAATCCACTAATCATCAATTTGTATCTAGTTTCATTTGCTTTCAGATAATCATCATCTTGTGTCAAATTGCATCCAGTCACCATAGGTGTACCAACCAGCTTTGAATCTTCCATACAAATCTTCTTTAGCAATTCTTTCACATACTTGGACTGAGATATGAAGATCCCTTTATCTAAGTGACTAATTTACAATCCCAAAAAGAATTTCATCTCACCAATTATACACATCTCAAACTCATTCTGCATCTCATCAAAAAACTTCATGCACAAACTATCATCTCCTCCAAAAATGATATCATCAACAAAGACTTCAACAATTTGACCTTTATCATGATCAATCTTGAAATATAGATTATTATCAACAATACTTTTATTGAATCCAAACTTCAACAAATACTTGTCCAATCTGGCATACCATGCTCTTAGGGCTTGCTTAAGTCCATATAATGCTTTCTTCAACTGACAAACTATATCTCCCTAATCAGTCAATTGAAATCCATTAGGTTTCTCTACATACACCTCTTCTTCCAGATCGCCATTTAGAAATGTTGATTTGACATCCATCTGATAAACCTTGTAATTTTTGTAAGCAACATAAGTGATAAATAATCTCATAGCTTCAATACTAGCAACACGGGAAAAAGTTTCTTTAAAGTCAATTCCTTCCATTTGAGAATATCCTTTACACACCAATCTTTCTTTATTTCTAACAACTTCACCTTGCTTATTTAGCTTGCTTCTAAAGACCCATTTAGTTCCAATTACATTTTTTTCCTTAGGTCTAGGCAAAAGAATCCATGTATTATTCTTCTGAATTGGTTGTAGCTCTTCTTTCATTGCCTCCACCCAATGTTCATCTTTGCATGCTTCATTCACACTATTAGGCTTAGTCTTTGAAATCATACAGTATTCTTCTGCAATCTTTCTCCTAGTTTAAACACCTTTGTTCTTATCACCTATAATATAATCTTTTGAATGATTTAGTCTTACATACCTTGGAGTCTTAGGATGTTCTTGAACTTCTGGCTCTTGTGATCTCTCTTTTGCACTTTCACTAGTTCCTTCCTCTTTATTTTCTTGATTCACCAGAATGATCTAAACTTGATTTTGAGTATAAACTTTCTTTCCTATGACTAAACTATTATTCTGATCATCTGAATCATATCCATAGGTTTTGGATGGTTTAGCTATGTCTTCATCAACCTTGACATTTGCACTTTCAACTACTTTCCTCAATCTCTTGTTGTAGCACCGGTAGGCCTTGCTCTTAGTAGAATAACCAAGAAAGATTCCTTCATCACTCCTAGCATCAAAATTTCCTATCTCTTCATCTCTTCTGATATAGCATTTACTTCCAAAGATTTTGAAATATCTAACAATAGGCTTATGACCAGTCCATAGCTCAAAAGGGGTATTACCGGTATCACCTTTGATTTGTACCTTGTTGAGGATGTAAACAATAGTACTCACAAATTCTCTCCAATAGATATGAGGGACGTTTCCTTCCAACATCATAGTCCTAGCATCATCTTGAACTATCTTGTTCTTCCCTTCCACAACTCCATTTTTCTAAGGGATCCGTGGGGTAGACAATTGTCTCCTTGTCCTATGCACTTCACAAAAAGAATTAAACTCATGAGAAGTGAATTCACCACCTCTATCTGATCTCAAACATTTAATCTTCAGACCTATCTCTGTCTCAACCATAGCCTTAAAAGTCTTGAATTTCTCCAGAGCTTCAAATTTCTCCCTTAAGAAAGTAACCCACATCAATCTAGAGTAATCATCAATACGTAACATGAATTACTTGTATCCTTGTAAACTTTTGATTCTAGAAGGACCACACAAATCAGTATGAACAAGCTCGAACACTTCTTTTGAACAATGTTGTTTACTTTGAAATGAAATTCTATTTTGCTTCCCTAACTGACATTCCTTGCATATAGTATTAGTAGGCTTTACCAACTTAGGAAGATCTCTCACTACCCAAGTATAACTTATCTTGATAATATTATCAAATTTTACATGACACATTCTCCTATGCTATAACCAAATTTCATCAACTTGAGCAATCAGACAACTTTTACTAGTAGCATTCAGGTGAAAGATGTTACCTTTTGTTTTTGTACCTGAAGCAATCACATTTCTAGAACTCCTAATATTCTACACTTTCCATTCGTGAATTGAAGATTGTATCCCTTGTCAACCATCTGTCTAACACTTAAGAGATTATGCTTCAAACCTTCCACATAAAGACCATCATTAGTATTATTCATACCATCAAGAGAAATGGATCCTTTGCTCCGGATTACACCTACTTTGTCATCACCAAATCTTACCACACCACCATCATACTTTTCCAGACTCGCAAACTTTCTTTTATCACCTGTCATGTGATGAGAGCATCCACTATCAATGACCCATTCATCTTTCTCTTGAACTCAAGCAATTAGGGCTTTCTCCACCTTTGAGCAACTAATAAATTCAATAGGGGCTAGGTCATTTTCCTTGATAGCAATAAATACCCTTTCATCCTCACTTGCATTCCCTTTATCAGATTCATCATTTGTCACGCCTTCATCAACAACATAATAGCACTTTCTTTGAAATCTAGGCTTGTTGTGTCTTGGATTAGGGACTCTTTCCGGACACCTTGATGCAAAATGACCTATCTTATTGCAAGAAAAAAAATTAATAGGAAATTTCCCTTTATACTTATCTTCTCGTCTAGCTTCTCTCTTGACAATAAATGCCTCAAGCTCCTCTAGCTTTCTCTTCTCTTCTTCAATCTCTCTCATTTCCTCCTCATCCTTGAATACCTTTCTAAAGAAATTTCTCCCATATCATACCTCTGTTTATCTCTTCTGGAGGTATTAGCTTTGAATGAAGATTCTATCTTAGGAAGAGCACCACCAAATTCAATTAAATCAACAGTAGTAAGCTTGCCAATCAACATGTCTTTGGTTACATTTGTTCCAGTTCAAAGCTCCTCAATAACAGTAGCTTTGACTTTGTATGTAGCAGGAAAGGATCTAAGCACTTTAGCAACAATCTCTGATTCTTCCAACTGTCCACCAACACATCTGATACCACACACAAGTTCATTCACTCTTTGCATGAAAGTAGTAATGTTCTCATCATCACCCATTCTCAACATTTCATATTTCCCTTTCAAATTTTGTAACTTAGCAATCTTCACATTAGCATCACATTCATACAAAGTTTTAAACTTTTCTAGATCTCATAAGTAGTCTTTAGATCCATAACATTTGTCATCTCAGAATCAATCAAAGCACTCAACAATGCTTCCTTAGACCTGATATTGTATTCAACATCCCTAATCTCAACAATAGTAGTAGGACCATTATGAGGTATAACATACCTATTGCTTGTAATGCTCTAGTTGGGTTCACCAATGCATCTTAGATGGCACTCCATTCGAGTCTTCCACAAAGAATAATTTGTTCCATCAAATCTCAGACTATTCTTCTTGTATGTCGCCATCTCGGATCACCTCAAGCTATTAAACTTCTTCCAAGGAACGCTCTGATACCAATTGTTGGCAACACAAGGGCAGACAACTGAGAGGGGGATGAATAAGTTGTCACATAATTTCAAACTTATTCAACTTATTAACCTTATTCTTAGATCTGATCAATAACCATGAAAGTATAAATCAACAACACATCAGAAACACACATAACACCAATATTTTTTTACGTAGGGGAAAAAATACGATGGAGGTCAGTCTACAAGATTATACCCTATTAAAAGTATAAAGAAATATGAATGGGGAATGCACATGCATTCAAGTGCACTTCCTAGAGCTCACTACTCAATTACAAAAGGAAT
Source organism: Sequoia sempervirens (assembly GCA_007258455.2). Classification (NCBI taxonomy): domain Eukaryota; kingdom Viridiplantae; phylum Streptophyta; class Pinopsida; order Cupressales; family Cupressaceae; genus Sequoia; species Sequoia sempervirens. Next base: position 26,280 of record VDFB02062995.1, read on the forward strand.
ACACACTGTATTACAAAAGATATGAATTACATCCACAAGATTTGAACTGAGAAAAATAGCATATGCTAATGCCTAATTATAGTTTCGATTAAGCACGTGAACACCTCTTCACTCTTCTTCACTCTTCTTCACACTCTGCTTCTGCCTTCGAAAGAACTGAACAACATTCACACATAGGACTCACAAACATTACATACTCATGCCTTCAAATGATAAAGCAATCACTTATATATATCTACAACAAGAAATTACATTGCTACATGTTGGCCTTAATAAAATAATAAAATGAATACAAACTATCGGCCCAAAACATTAAAGATTATTAATGTGAATCAACCAAGGTTGGCCACAACATACTAAAGAACCAAAATAAAATTCTTAAACATGAACCACCTTCAAAAATTAATCCTCAAAGATCCACAACATGCTACAACACCCTGTTGGCCGAGAACATGAAAAACATGAGCATGCAAGAGAAAATATCAAATTGCAGGCACAACGATCAATGTAGATGTGCAACATAGATAGAGCACAATCTAGAAACATACACAAAAATCATAAATCACCAAAGAAGCATCCACAACAACTGAACTTGCTAAAATCTCATCACCTTCATTTAGGAACATCAACTGAAGCAACAAAAAAATTATCAAAATACAAATCTTCATAACACGATCAAATCTTCACGCGAATCTCTAAAACTTAACATGGATAAACTAGATATACTCAACAAGAAACCCTTTAATCCACAACCTCTTATCATCAATGTATTGAGGTCACCAACCTACTGAACTTCACTGCACCACTAACAACTTGCAACTTATTTCATTACAATTTTCTGAATATCCTTGACATATACAACCTCTAAGACATTAATTCCAATAGTGTTGACATCAATGACAACCACATATCAATAAAACAACCACAACATCCAACAATCTACCCATTTGGAATTGATGGCAACACATGATGTGAAAAACACCATCAACCCAAATATCTTCATCATTTACCCCCCCTTAGGTTCTGACTCTTTTCTCCTCAACAACTCTTCTCCCACATGACTTTTATTCCTTAGATAATTCATAGTTTTTCACATGAATCTTCTCTCCCTTTAAAATCAATGACAAATATCTCTTTTCTCCACACAAGCTCTGAGCCACATATTTGAACATCTAAATACTCCCCTTGAGTAGCAACCACCACAACATCAATCTAGATCAAAATATGACCATGAAATGCATGGATTGATGAAAGTTAATGCATCTTAGTTCTGATTAGGAGGGATAATCACCCCTAGCTTCCATCTCAGATACTCAAAAGTATCCTTAGGCAACGACTTTGTAAAGATATCTACAATCTGTTCCTTAGTAGGAACATACTCTAATCTGACTTCCTTTCCACTCACCTTCTCTCTTAAAATGAAATTTGATAGATATATACTTGGTCTTTCAATGCAACATCGGATTCTAAGAAATGTTAATTGCACTTGATACACAACTTTGATATCTTTCAACAACTTCTTTATCCACAATACTTGAGTACAATTATTAGCAACAACAATGTATTTTTCCTCTGCAGTAGATAGAGAAATGGCATTCTACTTTTTACTTAACCATGAAATCAACTTCTTACCCAAGAAAAAAGCACCACCACTAGTACTCTTACTGTCATCCACATCACCTGCCCAATCAACATCAGTAAAAGCACTCAAAGTAAGATCATCATCTTTAAGATACCACAACCCAAAGTCAATTGTCCCCTTCAAGTATCTAAAAATTCTCTTCACAACAGTTACATAAGATTCCTTAGGATTAGCTTGAAATCTTGCAACAATGCATACAACATTCATGATATCTGGTCTATTTTGAGTCAAATAAAGCAATCCACCAATCATCAATTTATATCTAGTCTGATTTTCTTTCAAAGAATCATCATCTTGTGTCAACTTGCATCTAGTCACCATAGGTGTACCAACTGGCTTTGAATCTTCCATACCGAACTTCATTAGCAATTCTTTCACATACTTGGACTGAGATATGAAGATCCCTTTATCTAAGTGACTAATTTGCAATCCCAAAAAGAATTTCATCTCACCAATCATACACATCTCAAACTCATTATGCATATCATCAACAAACTTCATGCACAAATTATCATCTCCTCAAAAAATGATATCATTAACAAAGAATTCAAAAATTAGATCTTTATCATGATCAATCTTGAAATATAGATTAATATCATTAGTACCTTTCTTGAATCCAAGCTTCAACAAATACTTGTCCAATCTGACATACCATGCTCTTGGGGCTTTCTTAAGTCCATATAATGCTTTCTTTAACTAATAAACCATATCTCCCTGATCAGTCAATTGAAACCCATCGGGTTTCTCTACATACACCTCTTCTTCTAGTTCGCCATTTAGAAATGTTGATTTGACATCCATTTGATAAACCTTGTAGTTTTTGTAAGCAACATAAGCAAGAAATAATCTCACAACTTCAATCATAGCAACAGGGGAAAAAGTTTCTTCAAAGTCAATTCCTTCCATTTGAGAATATCCTTTACACACCAATCTTGCTTTATTTCTAACAACTTCACCTTGCTCATTCAACTTGTTACTAAAGACCCATTTAGTTCCAATCACATTTTTGTCCTTAGGTCTAGGAACAAGAATCCATGTATTATTCTTCTCAATTCGTTGTAGCTCTTCTTTCATTGCTTCCACCCAATGTTCATCTTTGCATGCTTCATTCACACTATTAGGCTTAGTCTTTGAAATCAGACACTATTCTTCTAGAATTTTTTTCCTAGTTTGAACACCTTTGTTCTTATCACCTATAATCTAATCTTCTGAATGATTTAGTCTTACATACCTTGGAGTCTTAGGATGTTCTTGAACTTCTGGCTCTTGTGATCTCTCTTTTGCACTTTCACTAGTTCCTTCCTCTTGATTTTCTTGATTCACCAGAATGATCTGAATTTGATTTTGAGTATGAACTTTCTTTCCTATGACTAAACTATTATTCTGATAATCTAAATCATATCCATAGGTTTTGGATGGTTTAGCTATGTCTTCATCAACCTCGACATTTGCACTTTCAACTACTTTCCTCAATCTCTTGTTGTAGCACTAGTAGGCCTTGCTCTTAGTAGAATAACCAAGAAAGATTCCTTCATCACTCCTAGCATCAAACTTTCCTATCTCTTACATACCTTGGAGTCTTAGGATGTTCTTGAACTTTTGGCTCTTGTGATCTCTCTTTTTCACTTTCACTAGTTCCTTCCTCTTGATCTTCTTGATTCACTAGAATGATTTGAACTTGATTTTGAGTCTATACATTCTTTCTTGTGACTGAACTATTATTCTAATCATCTAAATCATATCCACAAGTTCTAGATGGTCTAGCTATGTCTTCATCAACCTTGACATTTGCACTTTCAACTACTTTCAACAATCTATTGTTGTAGCACTAGTAGGCCTTGCTCTTAGTAGAATAACCAAGAAAGATTCCTTCATCACTCCTAGCATCAAACTTTCCTATCTCTTCATCTCTTTTGATATAGCATTTACTTCTAAAGATTTTGAAATATCTAACATTAGGCTTATGACTAGTCAGCTCAAAAGGGGTCTTACCAGTATCACCTTTGATGTGTACCTGGTTGAGGATGTAAAAAACAATACTCACAACTTCTCTCCAATAGATATGAGGGACATTTCCTTCCAACATCATAGTCCTAGTAGCATCTTGAACTATCTTGTTCTTCCTTTTTACAATTCCATTTTGCTGAGGGGTCCACGGGGCAGATAATTGTCTCCTTATCCCATGCACTTCACAAAAATAATTAAACTCATGAGAAGTGAATTCACCTCCTCTATCTGATCTCAATCATTTAATCTTCAGACCTGTCTCTATCTCAACCATAGCCTTAAAAGTCTTGAATTTCTCCAGAGCTTTAGATTTCTCCCTTCAGAAAGTAACCCACATCAATCTAGAGTAATCATCAATAAGTAACATGAAGTACCTGTCTCCTTGTAAACTTTTGATTCTAGAAGGACCACACAAATCAGTATGAACAAGCTCCAATACTTCTTTTGAACAATGTTGTTTGCCCCGAAATGAAATTATAGTTTTCTTCCCTAACTAACATTCTTTGCATATAGTATTAGTAGACTTTACCAACTTAGGAAGATCTCTCACTGCTTGAGTAGAACTTATCTTGATAATATTATCAAATTTTAATGACACGTTCTCCTTGCCACAACCAACTTTCATCAACTTGAACAGTCAGACAACTTTTACGAGCAACATTCAGGTGAAAGATGTTACCTTTTGTTTTTGTACCTAAAGCAATCACATTTCTAGAACTCCCCAATATTCTACACTTACCATTCTTGAATTGAAGATTATATCCCTTGTCAACCATCTATCTGACACTTAAGAGATTATGCATCAAACCTTCCACATAAAGAACATCATCAGTATTATTCTTACCATTAAGAGAAATGGATCCTCTACCATGGATTACACCTGCTTTGTCATCACCAAATCTTACCACACCACCATCATACTTTTCCAAACTCACAAAATTGTTTTTATCACCTATCATGTGATGAGAGCATCCACTCTCAATCACCCATTCATTTTTCTCTTCAACTCAAGTAGCTAGGGCTTTCTCCACCTTTGAGCAACTAACAAATTCAATAGGGGTTGGATCATTTTCCTTGATAGCAATAAATACCCATCCATCCTCACTTGCATTCCCTTTATCATATTCATCATCTGTCATGCCTTCATCAACAACATACTAGCACTTTCTTTGAAATCTAGGCTTGTTATGTCTTGGCTTAGGGACTCTTTCCAAACACCTTGATGCAAAATGACCTATCTTATTGCAAAAAAAATATATGTGGCTATGATGATTAATTACAACTCAATTCTTTTGTTCTGGGTCATTATTGCCAGCCCCCCTCCTACGATGTCCATGAATCATTTCTGAAAGGAAACTTGCAGCCATCTAATGACAATTTTTACATAACCCAAAAGAGAAATCTTTGCAAATAAGTATTTAGAATCCAAATGCAAGAGAATAGACAACACGCCCATAAAATATGACACAAGATATACCCTAGGAAAACCCTCAAGAGAGAAAAACCTAGCCTCCAAAAGCATCCATCACTCATGTATCATTCAACAATAAATATTACAATACATCTTTAGAGCTCTCCATGAACACCATTGAAGCAACAAGCCTTCAACAAGAAATCCATGTGAACAAGCATGTAACCACACATCCCATGTCATGCTTCAACCCTCACAAATGCTAACAATAGATAACCTACCAAATTACTAACCTTAAAAAACTACCCATGTGGTTGCTTTTATAGAAACAAACTCCTACAAAACCACCAAGTGGTAATACATAAAACCATGTGACTAAAAAAATGAGATTAAAAAACCATGTCCCCACATTTAATATTGGTTACTTTATTAAATTACTTTCCCCAAAATTAAATAAATACATTTTACAACTAACATTGTATCCTAGTGTTACATGCAACATAAAGTGGCCCCAAGAATGTTAACTCCTGGTGATGCATGTACTTCTATATACCCTAGGTGTACCACACACATAATAATAAATTAAACATTATAAACATTATGCAAGGTGTACAACACTTAACACCTAACATTCTCCCACTTGTTGTATACATTGTATAAGGGGTAACAATTAACCTCAAAACATAACAAGGGAATAATCCATCTAGCCACATATACCATCAAGATATCTGTAACAAGAAATAAGGTGACCACCATCCCAAGCATGAATTCTCTCATCCTCCATCATGTCAATGCATAAAGATAAGAAACCATTAAAAGAGAAGCCACACAATCTGTCACAACAAAGCATAAGACGTGCCTCAACTAATGTCCCAAAAACAAACACTCAATCCAAAGGTATCAATATGCACCAGTAGTTGTCAAGATACACTAACCATAGCTGAAATAGCACTCACAACAAGTGCAAACACATCCAACTATCCATGTGCAAATCTTTCAAAGAATATCATAAACATCCAAGAGCTCCTATTGCATGGGTAATGCAAATCTAAAAAATGATCAAGGCATACCAATTCTACCAATAACATCATGTAGAAGGTGTAAACAACATCATGTAGTACCAATTAACATCCACAGTGATATGAAAAACATGTAAACCAATAACCTGTAAGAACAACTCTCACCACAAGTCTCCATAGCTCTCCCAAGTTCTCCACACCCAACAAAGGAAAGAGATAAAGAACCTACATGTCATCACCCAAGAACATAAGTGAAAACACATGCCCACAAGCTAGTGATCACAATAGCTCCAACCAAACCTCAAAACCAATGTAATGTGAAACCAAACATCCAGGGAGATAACCAAGACCAAAGAGAGAAACACTACACATCATACACCTATAGAAAGTCCTTCTACATACACCTCTAATTGCAATTGTGTCAAGTATGATCTCCTCCACAACACCACAAAAGAAAATCCATAACAACACCCAACCATTGAATCACCAAGATCAAACATAACATATATATCATGTAACTCACATGGATGTAAGCCTCTCAAAATAAGAAGATCAAATTCAATATCCATTCCCATATCAGGAAATTAGCCCAATATATCTCCTAAACTCAACATCAATGAATGTAATCACAATGCATAAGGAGATAAACATTCCAACACTCCTCAAATGAAACCTCTAGAACCAAATATCCATAGTTGAAGATCCATATGCATGAGAAGATAAAGCATAAACATAATGCACCTGAAAGAAATAATGGGAAATACCTCTCAAGTAACAATCCACCAAATAGATGAAGAGTTGGGAATGAGAATGCTCCTCCAAGATATCCAAGTCACCATGACTCATCCAAGAACACTCTCCTCATAGGTCCATGTTGGACTCACGTCCAACCAAGGTGTAGGCTCCTTAGACTTCCTATTGAAATCTCATCAAGAGTAACCATCTCAACAACATATCTCTAACTACAAGAGAACTCTAGCCTCACCTAAGTCTCCATGTATCCATGAGCACTTGTGACCAATAAATCCATGCCAAACTCCAAATGTAGTATAACATCATCATGAAGTAATCGAGAAAATAATCATGTACTCAATATAAAGAGAACCATACAAAATCAATGTCAAAGATCCAATCATGAATCAAGAACATAAACATGGCAACATGATCTAACCATATCCTCCAAAGGAGATCACATGCAACAGTGCATACATCCTAGTCTCAAGAGAACATGTATCATGCCAAAAATCTAAATGTGTAATCAAGAGTATACCATGACATAATACCAAAACACTCTAAACCAAGAATCAACATATCCAATCACATGAATATAACCACCTCCTATCAATGAAAAACCAAGATGTCAAAGAACCCTCACCGCATAAAACATGATCCAAGAGTCCATCCATGACACCAAAAAACACTATAGAAGATCATCCACCATCAAATGGTGAATCCACATCACTGCCAACAACTCCCATTGATTGTGATACTGAGCTACACATGGAATCATGACAACCATCTCCTCCATGAAGATCATCCAACTCTACAAACACAACTGAAATGTCAGTAACATCAAATGAAACCAAAATCTTCAAGCCAAGAAAATTAAACTACCAACAAACCATCAAGAATATATCCAACACTACAATCCATCACTACAATCCATCACTATCAAAAGATCCCACTAAAAAAGTGTAACCAATGTATCCATGTGACATCATGATACAAGTCCCAAAATTGACTATCTAGGCACTGTACATCATCCATCCTCTCATCTCAAATCACATATACCAATGTACAGATGACCATAGACAAGGCCAACTAACAAAGTCTACATAAACAATGAATAAAGCCTGGTGGATATAGACAGTCCATTTTTGAGTCATCCCATTGCAATCAATAGGTTGTGCATACCTGCCAATCACATAACTCGTAGATCTAATCACTGAAAAATGTAAAGTCGTCATCAAATTAGTAAACTCCAAATCAACCTCAGATCTATTTTTCCAAACATGTCCACACCCAAGTACCATAGACAAGGAACCAAACAAGCATCTAGGAGATAAGAAACAACCTCCTAACACCAAACCAAATCACCACCAAACACCACAAACATGATTATGTCGTGCCAATGCAAAAGTGTACCTACATAATCATGACACCATAATCAACACAAATTATGTACATGAACTCAAATATCACCCACACAAGACTCCAAGTCTCAAACTATGTCCAATCATGTCCTCAAAACTAAAGAGAACCTATGTACCTGTCACCATCAATGCCCAAATTTGATAAACACATGTAAGCATATACCGAGAAGCAACAAATTGATAATCATCTATACCATCATGAAAAACATATGAAAACATGTACTCTCTCAAGGTTTAACCTCTTGATTTATTCATATGCTCATGTAATCACACCTTGAATCTCAGGAACCCACAAGTGTTCAAAGAAGTACACAAATCTCTCTCCTCGTCAAACTAGGAATATAATAACACCATTGTGAAGTACACTAAACATGCTCCCCAATTTCTATTTGAAATTAAAAAACTGATTTTGTATGCAAAAGTTAATTTCTATTTGAAATTAAAAAACTGATTTTGTATGCAAAAGTTATCCTCAAAACCATGAAACCAAGAACATTTGGTTTTTAGGCACCAAAAACTAGTCAAAATAGCAAAATCAATAAGCCAAACTTGTACACAATGTAGTGCTCGAAGAGAGCTTTCTGTCAACTACAAGAAGTCAAAAAATGAATCATCTGGGCGAAAGTTATGCTCTTTTAGAAGAAAACTGCTCTAATTAAGCTATAGGTGCAAACCAGTGGTGGCCCCAGAGTGGCTCGTCGATGGCTAGCCAATGGTGCCACCATTTAGGTGGTGGTGGAATCCAAAATAGATTTAAATTCATTTAAATTTTTTAATTTAAAATTTTCACTCTACCCTCCTACAGACTCGATGCCCATTAGCATACCAATGGGCATTATCCAGTGGGTATGGGGGGTCCGTAGACTGCCCCCCCCCCCGCCACTAATTTTTTATATATTTAAAAAAAAAATTCAATAAAATTTTTGTAGGCCAAATAAATAATTTTTTTATATCGACAATGATAATTTTTTTTAATATTTTATTTTTTCTCTGTTGACTAGAAATGAACAGTGTATGACCGTATTGGCCAAAAATATTGCATTTTTTCCAACTTGGCCAAAATAGGTCAAGTTTTATATCAATTTTCATCTCTCATCCAACTCGGATCCAATCATGAGGTCCATTTTGTCTCAAGAGGCTGATCGTCCAAAATTGGGGTAAAGAATAAACTAAATTCGACTCAGTCTAATTGTCAATCTAGGGATCATAAGCTCATGAAAGGTGTCGTGGCTATATGCACAAGGGATGAAATTCATGAGGTTAGTGGGGATGAAAATGCATTCGTAAACTCAATCGACTACCTAAATTGAAAATCAAATTAATGTTTATGTTTTGCTTTTGTGACTGTGGATGTACTGCAATATTTTTGTAACGAAGATTGCAATAGAAATAACAACAATAATGATCCTAGAAATTGAACTAATAGCTGCAATAATATGAACAATCATTAACATAGATAATCATTAGATCCTGTAATTAAAGTATAAGGAATAAAGAATAAACGTTAAATAGATTCACATAATAAAAAAAATAAACACACTACAAAAGCTACAAAATCACCAAGCATTCCAAGAAGGGGGCACCCTTCTTCCTCAGACCGCCTGGTTTTGAAATAAAATTCCTTTACACTGGTTGAGTCATGTGAATATGTTTTATTTATCAAAAATAATACAAAGTCGATGTCCTCCTTTCCTTCTCACATAGCTCATATTTATAAGAAATATGTATGCAAGTTTTTTCCTATTTTTATGTATTTTGTGGTTGATATTTAGTTGTTTGATTTATTGAAACAACTCACCCTAAAATGTACGAGCTTGTTTAGCTCATGGTTACAATCAATAAAATAGAATATTAATTTTAACGTGAGGACATTCTCCTCCATAAAATCAAAATTAAATAATAATTGGTTATAACTAAATAACCAAATTATTTTCTGAGAAAATAATTATATGGGTGGAATTAATTTGCTAATATGTGTACCCACAGGCGATAGGAACAAGAAGGCAACATGAAGTCTACATTCCTCTCCTTCAACATGCTGCAAGATATATTTTCTTAACATAATAAAAGAAAATACTAGTAAATACAATCTAATAATCATTATTCACTTATTTTATCTAAAAATTAAATTAAATATTACTTATTTGTATTTAACCATAGGCAACAAAAGGTGGTAAAATGGTATGATAATGAATGGAAATTGAATATGGAAATGGAAATGGGTTAAATGGTATAGGGAAAAGGATAAAATATAGTATAAAATGGAGCATGAGTGAAACTCATCAAAGGTCATTTGTAACATCTCCCCCACAAAACCATCATTTGAATGCACAACCAAAAAAATATTTTGACCCAACATTTCTCACATCCCAAATCTACAAACAACCCATGATAACAAAAAACCCAAAACCCTTAGATCTACAATAAACAACCTACAAAACCCTCACATATTGCCAAGTCTTTAATTCTCTCATGCAATACCATAGATTCAAACTTAAACAATATTTTCTCAACCTAGGGTTATCCAACCACAATCATGGCTTTGACACCAAATGAAAGGAAACTTGTAGCCATCTAATGGCAATTTTCACATAACCCAAAAGAGAAATCTATGCAAATAAGTATTCAAAATCCACATGCAAGAGAATGTACAACACACCCATCAAAGATGTCACAAGATATATCCTAGGAAAACCCTCAAGAGGGAAAAATACAACCTCCAAAAGCATCCATCACTCATATATTATTCAGAAATAAACATTACAATACATTTTCAGAGCTCTCCATGAACACCATTGAAGTAACAAGCCCTCAACAAGCAATCCATGTGAACAAGCATGTAACCACATATCTCATTCCATGATTCAACCCTAAAAAATGCTAACAAGAGCCAACCAACCTTAAACAACTACCCATGTGGTTGCTTTTATAGAAACAAGCTCCCACAAAACCACCAAGTGGTATTACATAAAACCATGTGACTAAAACCATGTTCCCACATTTAATATTGGGCACTTTATTAAATTACTTTCCCCAATATTAAATAAATAAATTTTACAACTTACATTATATCACAATATTACACACAACATAAAGTGGCCCCAAGAATGTTAACTCCTAGTGACACATGCACTTCTAGGTCCCCTAGGTGCACCACACACATAATCATAAATTAAACATTATAAAAATTATGCAAGGTGTAAAACACCTAATTCTAACAATTTTTACATATGCTTCTTCAATGACGGATTTTTGGAAAAGACCACTGAAGCATGGGGCTTTGTAACCACATCTATTCAAAATAACATAATTTTTTGGCCCTTCACATCTTTTTGGTTATTTCAAATCCTTCAAGCACATTGGTCTTTTTTGTAACCATCTTTGTCCTGTGAACTAGCTCAAACTGTTTAAGAGAATGGGTGGGAATAGGGTTCGAATGGAGTGTGGATCCTATGAATAATTTTGAAGAGATGCCTTGATTTGGCACATTTGTGTGGAGGGAGGCTTGGCGCCTTTAATGGAGATCCTCAAAGGCCATGATGAGAACCTTTCAATTCAATTTGCTAACAGTTGGAGCAATATACAAGTTAAACTAGGAGACATTTCTTTTGAGGTGAGTGAAGAGATTTTAGCTATATCTACCAATCTCTCATGCAATGGTTAAAAGCTCAAGAAATACACCAAAGTGCAATATGCTGACAACATGAACTAGTTCTTTAGGGATAACAAGCAGCCCACCAAACTACAAGCAAGGTATGACCAAAGCAAGTTATATGCGTTGTGTGACCAGGTTTGTTTGGTGATAATGAAATATTTAACTATTAAGGGTAGGTTTAATTTTTTTATTATTACTATATTATTTTTCTCAACCATTTCAGACACCACCTACTTATAAGCTTCCCTTTTTTCCTTATTTCATCTCTCGAGCTATCTATGAAAGATGTTGTGGAGCTTTTTGCTAAAAACCTTGAGAAACCCCTATCTTGCTCCATCAGGGGCTTATCCTAAGATTATCCATTTTCATCTTGTGCTTTTCCCCCCCAAACCAATATGTGCTACCTTAGTGGAAAATGTTATGAATGTCAACCCCCCTTGAAACCTCTCAAAACCCCCACAAGGCAAATGTTGCTAAACCCAATACCAAGCATAAGTTGAATCTGCTTACCAACCAACCCACTCCCGAAACTAACCCTAAACACCTAGCCATTCATTCTAAAAATAAGAGAAAAACTATCCATACTCAAATCCAGAAAATGGTAGTGATGGGGCTTTTTGAGCTAAAAAATTCCCCTACTAAAAATTTGGGCAAGCATGCTAGGAAGAAAACCTCAAACAATAAAAAGAGTTCTATCATATTTTTTGTGGAAGAAGAAAACTCTAAGTTTGGGAAGGGTGGTGTTATTACCAATAAGACTTGTGATGAGGAAAACATGACTATTACTAGCTTGATGTTGGTTCTGAACCTGCCAATGTGAGAAGATCCAATAGATTGGTTGGAAAGTAGAGGCCCGAGGTTACTATTGATGAAATCTCTAATGACTATGAATAGAACAAATAGGATAACAATAATTGTTACCCAATTTTTACCTATGACCTCAATCAAGCAGGGCAATCTATGTTTCAGGTGTTCATGAAGGCCAAATGGGGACATTGTTGTACATGATTAAATCATACCCCTGATGCATTTCTCAAGGAAATCAGTTGGAAAGCCTACCTCAGTCAAGTTTGGTATAAAATTCCTCTAAGGAGAAAGTCGGCAAGACCTTCCAGATGTCTTGCCGACTAGTAGGGGTTCTGTTCATTTTTGAAATATCCCGGTCAGCCAGAAATTTTAATCGCCAGGAGATCTCGGCGAAAGGTTATGCCTTCAGCATAAGGTCTGGCAAGGGCTGACATCTCGACGATAGAGGTGGCTTCGGGGTAAGGTCTCACCGATAGGGTGAGGTCTCACCGAAATGAAATGCTTTCGGCATAACGTCTCACCGACCACTGGTGGTCTCCATGAAATGTTTCGAGCTTGCCAAAAGATAAAGGGGTGGGCGTAAGGTCTTGCAGAAGTGAAGTGAGCTCGACGAAAGAAAGGAGATCGACAAGATGTCTCACTGAATGAGGGTGGTCTTTCCGACAAAGGGATGCCTTCGATATAAAGATTGGAGCTCGGTGAGAGGTCTTGCTGACTAAGCAGGGTCTCGCCAAAATAGAAGGGGTTGGCGAAAGGTCTTGCTGACCCGATGGTGTCTTGTCGAAGTATGAGGTGGTTGCGATAGGACTCATCGCTGAGAGTTTGCATTCGACAAGAAGTCTTGCCGACCCATGTAGGGTCTTGCCGAAATGAGGTGAGCTCGGGGAGAATGGAGAAGTTCGCTATGAAGTCCCGCCAACTTGGTGGTGTCTTGATGAGAGCGATGGATCTGTTATAGGCTTCGGTGAGACCTCTGGCTGACAGTGATAGTTTGGGCTACAATTTTTGACATCGGTCTGACTTTTGCAGCTCGATATGAACTCTTGCTGATGGTTGTGAGCTATGTCGATAAATGATGAAGGGCATAATTGCATTAGGGAGACACAACCAGTGTCTCACCAACATGCGATTCTAGCTAAATGACCTTTGACCACCTGGGAATCTTACGTAGCATGTGTTCAACCAATCAAAAGGAGCTACAGGAGAAATGTTGGTAGCTTTACCGGTGCCAAGAAGATCAATAAAGCATAACGACATCGATCTACTTTGAGATCGAAGGTGATCAGTCAGCTTGGTGAACATGGTGTTTCGATCTAACAGGGCCGGTCGGATGTTGCTTCTCGAAGATGGTCAACTTGTAGAAAGATCTTGAGAAGAAAGAAGAAGCCGTTAGTCTCAGTGATAGATGTGCTATCTGTTGGCAAGAGTGGAATCGACATTTATGGTAACACTCAGAAAACATTCAAAGTAGCTTGATAGGGAGGTTCGAAGGTGGACATGAAGACCAAAAGTTAATGTTGTGGTTGCAAAAGATCTGAAGACTTCTCCTGAGGGAAATCCTTCACATCGACATGGACAATAGGGATACACTTGAATGCAACATTAACTTCATTTAAAAGATCTAAGGGAATTTTTTTTTTGGAGGCTGATATTTTTGTAAGCCCTAGGGGCTGACACTTTTTGTATATAGGGAATTTTTTCCTCTTTGTAATAGAGTTCTCCTTATGCTTATTGAAATTTTGTGACTTTTGTAGTCCTTTCTCAAATTAGCAAACTTTTGTAACTCATTTTGGAGCATAGTATACAGAGTTTACCTTGGTCACTATTGATGTTTCAGATTACCATCTTGTTCTTGCAAAGTGTTGTGCATTTCAAGTTCATGATTAAGTTATTTTGTGAATTTCTTCTATTCCCTTATAAGTCTATCTATTATTTTCATGCATTTCTTTGCAAAAGTATCATTATACAAATCTTAAATTGTGTTCACATAATCACACATGGATTCTAATATGTGAAAGTCTTTCCCTTTTATGAAAAAGTGTGTGAATCAAACCTATTTGTGAAACATTAATACAAATCTTACAAAATTTGATTTGTAATCTTATGTTCATTGTCAATTTTCAAGTGTAATCTAAGTATTCCATTTCTCTTCTCAGTCTGGTGTATCACCATAGGGTTTAGTTTTATTTTTATGCACTCCTTTTCCCTTTTCCTTTACAGAATCAGTAGTTTAGGTGATACCCAAGGAAGCTGACCTTCTCCGAAGGTTGAACTCTGTCTACAAGTGACCCACAACTTTAGAGGTCTTCTCATGTTATACTAAGGTGTTGAACATTTGGTTCAATAGGGTGCAATTTTAGGTGATAACAGTTTTGGCATGCCCGGTGGGACTATTCGAATTAGAATAGCTTAACAATTACATATTACTGCTGGTTTTTGATATGCAACCAGTGAGTTTCAGACCTTTTAGAGGTAAACATTAGCATATCGTGGCGACTCTGAGTTGGGGAAGTAGCAGAAAATCCAATGCATTCAGAAGAAATTCAGCATACTGAGAGATTTGGTGTCTACCTTAGTATCATTCAGCCTTTGGAGGTAGTTTGAACAACACCTAGTGACTCCAAGCTCAAATCTTCTGGTTTCATAGGTACAAGTGTTGGTATGTCTCAAAAGAATCTGTTAGTTCTGAGTTTCCAGCTCTTTGAATGAAAAAATGTCAAATATTCATGAAAATGCTTACTATTACCCTCCACATCATGAGTATGTTGCTCCTACACCTTCTTATCAGTTACATTCAACCAACCATAATGTTGGTTTTAGCCCAATTTACCTTGCAACAATAACTAATCAGCATTTTCATCATGTTTCCCATCCTCCCACTCCGGTTCAGCCTTTGTTTCAATCAATACTTGATCAAAATCAACCCACAGAGGAGGTTTTCAATGTTAACTAGTATGATTATTTATATTGTGAACCATTTGAATCTAGACCTTGCACAAACACAATAAACATGCAAACAATTAGATCAAACACAAGGTTAGAAACAAATGATTCCTCAAGAAATCCATTTGAAATTTGCAAAAGATAAGAAATGAAAATGAAGAACACAAATGAAACAATTAAATCCTATCTAATGCAAGCAAACTCTTGATCTCTTGAGGGAGTTGGTGCCAATTTGATGTGGAAATTGGCCCTTTCCCAACTCCAATGCTAGCTTTGATGATTTGATGAAGATTGTGATCCACTTTGATGAAGATTGATGAATGCCCCAAGCCAAAAATCTGCAAAAAACCTAGCTATGATTCAATGAGATGGATGAGAATTGCTAAGTATTTTAGCATGGTAACTTTGCTTGAGATGTGGATGATGAAATAAGGATATAAGCTCTTTATTTATAGATTGATAAGTTGAAGAGATGTCCAAATTTGATCAATGTGGGACAAAGATTCAACCAATGATATGATGCCACTTGTCAACATGTGAGAGGATGAAGGTTGAGCAAGTTTTGAGGAATGTGCAAGTTTGAAATTTGAATTTGATGAGATGACATGTTTAGGGGGGATGAAAGATGAGTTAAATGCCAAGTGGGAGACATGTAAGAGACAATGTAAGAGCTTTAAATGCTTTGTTGGATGGACAAGTCCTTTTGGGGATTTCAAATTTGAGGAATATTCCCACTTAGATGCCTTTTTTGAATGAAAATAGGGAATTATTAAATCAAATAAATGATTTATTTGTGCAAGTTGCAAAATCTAGAGGATTTGAGTGATTAGGATTAAATTAATCAGGATTTGATTAATTTAAGGGGATATTTAGTTGATTTGACAATTTGATTTAGATTTTTGGATTAATTTAAATCAAAAAGAGAGGAATATGATAAGAGGCTAATTAAATAAAGATTTTGATTTATTTAATTAAAAGGGACAGTGTTAGATTAAATTAAATAGGGTTTTACTTTATTTAATTTAACAGATAGACTTTAGAGATTTAATTAAATAAAATTAATTGTTTAATTAAAATAAGGATAATTAGATCAGATGAATTGATTGAATTAACAAGGGAAAGTGACTTAATTAGACAAAATAATTTATTTAATTAAGAGATGAATATTGATGAATTTAATCAAATAAGGGAATTTGATTAAATAGTTAGACCGAGGGATGATTTAGGAAGAAACGATGTTAGTAGATCAGAGTGTGATATCAAACTGTATATTTTCGATGTCTACATTTTGCCCTCTTTGAAGCGATGCACTTGTTGCGTTGGTTCAAAGAATAATCTTGCCATGATTAAAAGTCAAAATTTCTCTAATTTTTTTTTCAGATGCCCCACTATTGCCCCAACGAAAAGAATTATCCTCTACCCCCTCGAGAGATCGGGCGAAGAGGTTTGATTTGAGGGTCGATCTCGAAAAAAAAGGTTCAAGATCGGTTCAACTTGAATATTTGATGTAGGCAGTTTGATGATGTAGACATTCATCAACCATGGGTAGTCTCATGCCTATTTTGATATATTACACACACTTGATCCTGATTCGTACCATGATATTGACATTATTGATGATGAGATGATTATGATGTTAGGGTGATATGATGATGCATGGATGATATGATGGATGCACATGATTATGTAGTGGATGATAAATGTATGGTTTATGAGATGTTTAGAATAACTAATATATATTATGCGATGATGGGGATGAATGCATGTGGTATGATTAATGCTTTCTGTATGATATGATATGCAATATGTAGTATGTTGATAGTTTGTGGATACATGATGGATGCAATGGTGATGATTTATGATTAACTATCATGGTACCATGTTAGTGCGAAAAATAAGAGATAGAAGAAAACAAGAGATTCCAACAAGACATGAGATGATGATGATGATGATGATTTCTTGCCAAGGAGTTGGGATTTTAAAAGGGCCAATTACCTTATGTTTGATAACACACATAGGTACGATGCATCAAGGTATCAAGAACAAGGATGGCGTGGTACCTAGTGTGATGGACTTTGACTCGACAAGCAGATAGGAGTATTCTTGTTCACACTTGACATACGGAAACCTTGCTAGGACGTACCTACCAAAGCAAGTATTCACCAAGTTATTTTACAAGAACGTCCAACAAGCATAGCAGACAAAAGAATAATGATCATTGCCCCATTCCTATCTCTCTAAATCCTTTGTTCAGATATCATCGAGAGGTCCTTGGAATGAGTGCAATAAGATAAATCAAAAGAAAAGATCAAGTACACAAACAAGCCAATGTTCTTCATACCTTCAGCCAGAGGGATGTGTTTCAAAAGATGGGAGCCAAAACTTATTGCCAAAAGATAATGTCCATCGTCGGAACAGATCCTAGGACATGTTAATGACACGTCGTTTTGTTTACCCAAAGTGGTTGATTTGATAAAAGTGCCCATTGTCGGAATGGATCCTAGGACATGCTTTGTATAGGATGATGATGGTTTGATAAGTTGATTGATAGGCTGTTGATATAAGGTCGATTGACATGTTTGAAAATGATCAAGACTTTGATTTTGTTTTAAAGATTTGTTGTTTTGATTTTGATTTTACGATTGAAGCTTTGATTTTGCTGACTGCTGTGATTGTTTCTGTTTGCGTTGTCAAAGGATGAAGGTGATGATCAATTTATTATGGATGATTGATTATTTTGAGTGAAAGCGAGATGAGACAGATGGATTTTTTTCAAATATTTAATTTTTTTGACGTTTTGAAATGTTTGAGGCTGTTTTTAGATTTTGATGTTTTTCAAATGTTTTTGGATTTTGATGTCTCGGGGGCTGATCAAAGATTAGCCTTGCCTACGTTTAAGCTCAGAGACGACGTAGTTTAGATTCCAATGTTTTTGACATTTTTCTTGATTTTATGAGTGTTTTTGGATTTTTCGCATGTTTTGGATGTTTTTGGATTTTCGCATGATTTTGATGATTTCGATATGGATGTGTGTGATGATATAAGTGCTCTGTTTATGATTTTTGTTGAAGACCAAGCTAAGGTTGATTGATCAAATCGATGGATTGATGATGATGATAACATTGTTGAGGATAAACAACAATGCAAGGATTGATTAATCAGGATTGGTGATGATAACATTGTCGAGGATACACGACAATGCAAGGATTAGATTGATCAGGATTGATGATGGTAACATTGTTGAGAATGCACAACAATGCAAGGATGTTTTGATTGGATTTTGATTGATCATGATTGATGAATCTTGATTTTGGAACAAAATATGTTTGAATGATTTGATGTGGCATTTGGCATGCAACTTAGATGCAACTGATAGTGATTTCTTGGATTGATGTTTGATGAAAGATGAAGCGTGATAAGGAATGTTCGTTGTCAAAATATGCCATGGGCTAGTGACTTGTATTTCGGATCACAACTGCTTTGACCAATTTGGTTTCACATTTGCCAAATGTTCGGATCACCATATAAGACGAAGGATATAGATCAAGATTTATTCTTGAAGCAAGATGCAAATATCTACCCCCAATGTCTAGCAATGTATGGAATGCCATGGATGGATGTTTGGATAAGTGTATGGATGGATGGATATGGATTATCTTGCGATAAGATAAGGTGTTTGGATAACGAATGCTCATTTGGATAATGCTTCATAGCTCAAATAATGCTGCATAGGATAGGATCAATGAAAACGGACCCATGTCAAGATGTTTTCCATAAGCAAGCATAAAGTGTGCCCCAAATTTTCATCAAGATCAATATAACTTGGACTATGGATCATGAAGATGGATGAAAATGGATTGGATTTATAAATTTATGGATGAATGGATTTATTATGGCTGAGATGGATGGAATGCTTGATTTATTACGGATGGGATGAGATGCTTTCACTTGAAGTGGTGCATGTAGATGCTCAATTCTACACATGACGCCTGTTTGCCAGGTTTTCATCATGGTCTTGCCCAAAGCGCCGCCCATGCGGTTTTCACTAGAGGACAATTTTTTTTCTTTACTATTTTCAATCCTTTTTTTGATTTTTTTTTTTGGATTTTCATATATATATATATATATATATTTTTTGGTTTTTTTCGAAAGATTTTAAGCTCATGCTGAATCACAAGGTGTTGCTGATGTAGATGCCCCTGTCATAATGTGCCATCGATATCCTGCTTGAAGGAGCTGCTTTGCTAAGATATGTGCACTTGAATGTAGCTTTTGGGATTCTTGATTTGCTTCATCGATACCGGAGTTAACTCTATCTTTGTGCATACATCGCGATAGATTGCCTTTAGAATCCTTATGATGAAGGGTTGTTACCAATACATGGTTAATGTAAGAACTGGATATAATGCATGGAGGTGTGGATGGAGTGCGTTTAGGGATAAGTAATGGATTGGTTGACAGTTTGGAACCTTTGACTCTCCAAACTTGGGTAGATGAGCAATGATGGGTGGATACAGAAGTGTGCATGGAATTAGGACCAACTGCTTGATATACTTTGTACGTTGCTTGAAAAGACTGCTTTTTCTTTTGCGGACATCCTTGATGGATACTTTTCCCTTTTTTATTTTGCCCCACAATTTTTTTGACTGATGGAGTTTGATAGGGATAATCTTTCTTTGTATTCTTTGGTATCCATATGTATTTGATTTGTCCATTATGCTTCTCAGCTTCTTTTTCTTTGATAACGTTCTTCATACTTTGATTCAAATATTTCTTTTGACGTTGGTCCCAATTTGTGGATGGGGTAATGGGTGGATGAAGATTCATGATGTGGCTAGTTGTAGTATTGGCATCAGTTTCATCATAAGGATTCTTCGTGCTCCCTATGTTGACATTTGCTTGAGACGAAGTTGCTTCCAGTATTGTGGAAGTAGTACCTTCATGCTTTGATTCTGCCTGTTCTGAGATCTCTTGTTTAGAATGCATTCTCTCATAAATGACCACCGTAGATGACGTTTCAATTTGCTGCTCCGCTAACTCTGGATGTTCTATCTGACTTGTATCCTTGAGCGGACAATGCTGGATATCCGTATTCATGATGTCCTTAGTTTGAGTTTGGGACATATCTGATCTTGATGTTGATAACTCAGTTTGACTGTAGGAGTTGATAATCTGCTCTTTGTGTGTAACAAAATTTTATTCTAGATGAAGATCATCTACGTGTCCATCTATAGAAAGCATCTCATGGGTAGATGGAGGACTATGTGCTATATGGATATGACCATCTTGCATAGATAGGAGAGTGTCCATTACATCATTGTAGTATCTTGTAGATATGAATTCTTGATCTTGATTTATTTTGGGGTTGCTCTCGACATGCTTTGGACTAGGTTCTTGACATGGGGTAGCTTCAAAGGATGGATTGCTTACAAAGGGTTTTTGGATGTCGTCATTGTACATAGTAAGTGGTTCAATATCATCAAGTGTCAAGTTCAGGGTTTTTTCAGTATCTGTAACTAAGGGGATCAACATGTTTTGAAAATGCCCATTGCTAGACCTTAGTGAAAGATTTTGATCTTGCTTTGGAATAACTTCTTGAGATATGTCCTCTAACTCATAAGGCGATGTAGAGACATTTTCAATATGATCATTGGTCAACGGATCATGCATTATGTCAATTGGATCAAATAGTCCTAACACTCCTTGAAAGAGATCACTAAAAAGTGGCTCTTGATGTATGGCAATTTGATCATCGGATTGTGTAGATACATCCTCAATGTGCTCCTTGATGGAGAGGTTTTGATCATTGTTTTCGACAATTGTGGTGGAGAGATTGTGAATGTCTTTGACCATAGAGTCAAGTGATGTTGATATTTCTTGAATTGGATCATTGTCAAGTTTTGTTGGTGGATTTTGATGATGATTCAAAAGTGACTCTTGACATATGTCGATTTGATCATTGGATGAAGTAAACGTGTGCTCAGTGATGGATTGATCTTGATCCTTGCTTTCAATAGTTGTCATCTTTTGTGTTTTTGCTTGTGTTGGTTGGGTAGCTTGAGAGGCTTGGGAAACTTGTTGAGCTTGTGCGGCTTGTTGTTGTTGTTGCAACAAAGCTTGGGCTTGTGCCACTTGTTGTGCTTGTTGTTGTTGCAATGATGTTTGAGCTTGAGTTTGCTGTGAAGCTTGATAAGCATGTGTGGCTATAGGCACTTGCTGAATTGTTTGATATTGTTGGAGCAATTGTTGGTATGCTTTGAATGCAGCATTGTAATTGCTTACTTGGCTTGGTCGCAATGGTGGTGGTGGTGGGATCAAAATTGTGTTGGATGTAGTGACAAGTGTTTGAGATACACTCGGAGCGATCATGGTAGTGAGAGGTTGAGATGTGATGGGAGTGATAGTGGTGTTTGGAGTGATCGAAGTGATAGAGATGGTTGGATTGACCGATGTGATAGGTCTTTGGGAGACCATATTTTGATTGGTTGGGATCAACGTTTTTGTTTGATTAGATACCATCCATTGGTGTGATGTCAAAGGTATATTCGAAGGCTTTGACGTGATGGTTTGATTGACATTAGGTGGATTGATTTGGATGGCATGATTGGTGTTAGGTAAAGGGGGAAGCCCTAAACCAAGGAATGATGTAGGTAATGGTGGTGGAGATTTCCCTTGGCGCAATGCCTCAACTATTTTGGAAAGTTCCGCAAATTTGATCTTGCCAAATTTGTTCTTGATTTTGATCTTGACTCACTTGAGATAGTTGATTTGGATTTTGTTTAAGTGGATTTGGGATGCCTACTTGCGATTTTTGAATGGGATTATGGGAAAATTGACTTTGGATAATGTTCTGATTTGGCATGATAGGATGAACAATGTTAGTATTGGGGATCATTTTTCCAAAGGTTTCTGAGTTAGGATTCATGTTTCGAAAACTTGCATTTGGTACATCCACATTTGGCAAGTAGGGATTTGGCGGGATGATGTTGTTCGTTTGAAGACTCATGTATTGATTGTTTGGAGGATATACTTGTAAGTTTGGACTTTGATTTAAATCTGTCATGGGGAGATGTGTTCCAAAATTCAGATTGGGCATACTCACATTTGTTGTGCTATTGATATTCATAAGAGATAGTGATCCTATGTATGGATGTGAGTTTCCATAATCCCATGATTTCGTGAGGCTTGGATAGTTTGGTAGGTTTGGACCGCTCATGATGTATGAATCTAGTTTATATTCCATGTTCTTCTTGTGTTTTGACCTTTTCGGAAAAGTGACCTCTAAGGTTCTTAGGACCAATGACGAGATGGAGGATGAAATGTGTAAATGATATGAGTGTGTAATGTTTAGGGACTTTGGATCAATGCTAGATTTAGGGATTTTGATTTTGATTGTTTGATGTAGATGATGAACTTGTAAACCCTAAGATGTTGGATGTGATCTTAGGATGAACTTGTTCAAAAGGTTTGCTAATTCAATTAGATGTATGAGAAAGGATGTGTTCCCATACACCTAACTAAACAAGGTGATTTTGATTTTGATTTAAGGATTACCCAAGTCTAGATAATGATGTTTCCAAAGATCTAAGGTTGTTTGGATGGATGAATTTTGATAAATGTTTGGATGGATGAAGTGTTTGATTTTGATCCTAAATGAACCTAAGAAGGACTTGTTTACAAGGCCAAGGTTTTGAAGAACATGCTTTTCCCTTCAAACCAAAAGATCAATGTTTGCTCAAAAGACCATAAGACAAAAGATACACAAGCACATGTGTTGGGTTCAATTGATTTCATCTTGATTAGTGAATTTATTTTACCACAAACACTTTCTTGATTAGATTTTCAAACTAAATGTCCAATGTCCTAACTTCTTCAAACCCCACAAGATATGTTATGTGGAAATTCAATGAACTTAAGGCAAAGGTTTTCCTATTGTTTACTTAAGAAGACAAATTGAGATTTAATCCAATGCTTAGAAACCTCTAAGGATGTGAATCCCAAGGGAAAGCAATAACATATGGATTGAGTCAATGATATTTGTCTTCAAAAGGGTTTGAAATTTGGATGATGTTAAGTGTTTGTTTCCATGGTGTTTTCAACAAGCAATGCATTTTGTAACCCAAGAATAAGTACAATCCTATGGATGTGATAGACAATGTTTGTTGAGTCCCCACTTGGACAAGTCTAGCTACGCCTACTTTTAGCGGATGGTTAGATGCTTGACCCCACTGGCTCCCCTCCACGGCACTCACTTATACGGGGAAGCCAAGCACCAACACCCATGAAACTCCCATGGCATGCTTTCCATCTCTACTAAAAGCCGTAAAATTGTGGGGCGGCTTCAGAACGACCGTTCTTGCACCAACAAATAGATAGGATTTTGGCCTTTTCTAAACAAGGGTTTTAATAAGGACTTTTCGTTCGTGGAGATTGACCCATACGGCAAGAGTCCCCTTTCGGATCCATCTTGTCGGAGCCAACCGCGTGATAATGGCGTTTAACCAATACCCACATTTATATCCCGGTTGGAAATACTCTTGGCTTTAGAGTGTTACCGGTTGAGTCGTTCCCTTGGGTGAGTACTTTTTCCCCAAGGCAGGCCCTCTAGGATAAACAAAAGCGAATGAAGAAAAATATTCGTAACTCGATCAATCCTTGTAGGCAACAAGGAGAGAGAATGTACGCAACAAAGTCCCCACTCACACTCGCACAATAGTTTGTTCAATTTTAAGCCCAAATCGAAGTGTGGAGGTGATTGCTTTATCTCAACCCAAAGTCATGGAAAATACCTTTTGATTCTCAAGATCGCAATAAAGCGCGAGAGAAGTGCATACGTCCTTTTCCAATGGCTTTAGTCTAAGTAAGCCCTCACAAACAAACAAAACTACACTTGTTCTTTTTAAACCCTCAAAGCAATGATGATTTCGTTTTAAAGCACCAAATGAAGTGTGAGAAATTGCCTTGTTCAATTGTTAATCCAATAAACGAAATCTAGTAATTTGTGATCCTAAAGTTCATTTTAGCCTTTGCAAGAAATGAAAAAGGTTCTTTTTAAGCCCAATTGAAAACTAGTGTCCTAAGAAGGAGAAGGATGACAAATTTTTTTGAAGTGTTAAACAAACACTTAAGTGTTAAAAAACACTTTGATTAGACAAAATATCATCCACATGCTCCTCTTTCTTTTGATTTTGATTTCCAACCTTCGTATGACCAAGATATGGTCATTTTAAAACTGACTCCTGGGCGCTAAAACAGTGATCATAGGCGCTGCAGAAATGATCATGGGCGCTGCAAGAATGATTAATGGCGCTGCAAGAATGCTCAAGGGCACTGTAGGAATGATTAAGAGCGCTAAAATAGTGATTAAGAGCGCTGCAATAATGATTAAGAGCGCTGCAAGAATTTTCAAAAGCGCTATAACAGTGATCACGAGCGCTAAAACGCGGATTTATGAACAGAACTGTAAAAAATGGCAAATTTTTTTAAAAAACTTGTTAGAATCTGTCGATCAGCCCTCCTTCTAGCGCCAATATGTGAACCATTTGAATCTAGACCTTGCACAAACACAATAAACATGCAAACAATTAGATCAAACACAAGGTTAGAAACAAATGATTCCTCAAGAAATCCATTTGAAATTTGCAAAAGATAAGAAATGAAAATGAAGAACACAAATGAAACAATTAAATCCTATCTAATGCAAGAAAACTCTTGATCTCTTGAGGGAGTTGGTGCCAATTTGATGTGGAAATTGGCCCTTTCCCAACTCCAATGCTAGCTTTGATGATTTGATGAAGATTGTGATCCACTTTGATGAAGATTGATGAATGCCCCAAGCCAAAAATCTGCAAAAAACCTAGCTATGATTCAATGAGATGGATGAGAGTTGCTAAGTATTTTAGCAGGTAACTTTGCTTGAGATGTGGATGATGAAATAAGGATATAAGCTCTTTATTTATAGGCGATAAGTTGAAGAGATGTCCAAATTTGATCAATGTGGGACAAAGATTCAACCAATGATATGATGCCACTTGTCAACATGTGAAAGGATGAAGGTTGAGCAAGTTTTGAGGAATGTGCAAGTTTGAAATTTGAATTTGATGAGATGACATGTTTAGGGGGATGAAAGATGAGTTAAATGCCAAGTGGGAGACATGTAAGAGACAATGTAAGAGCTTTAAATGCTTTGTTGGATGGACAAGTCCTTTTGGGGAGATTTCAAATTTGAGGAATATTCCCACTTAGATGCCTTTTTTGAATGAAAATAGGGAATTATTAAATCAAATAAATGATTTACTTGTGCAAGTTGCAAAATCTAGAGGATTTGAGTGATTAGGATTAAATTAATCAGGATTTGATTAATTTAAGGGGATATTTAGTTGATTTGACAATTTGATTTAGATTTTTGGATTAATTTAAATCAAAAAGAGAGGAATATGATAAGAGGCTAATTAAATAAAGATTTTGATTTATTTAATTAAAAGGGACAGTGTTAGATTAAATTAAATAGGGTTTTACTTTATTTAATTTAACAAATAGACTTTAGAGATTTAATTAAATAAAATTAATTATTTAATTAAAATAGGGATAATTAGATCAGATGAATTGATTGAATTAACAAGGGAAAGTGACTTAATTAGACAAAATAATTTATTTAATTAAGAGACGAATATTGATGAATTTAATCAAATAAGGGAATTTGATTAAATAGTTAGACCGAGGGATGATTTAGGAAGAAACGATGTTAGTAGATCAGAGTGTGATATCAAACTGTATATTTTTGATGTCTACATATATAATCAGCCTAAAAAAATCCATACTAGAACATATTAGACCTGCTCCAACAGGTTGACCATATTTTGTGGGATTTGAATCAAAATTTTCACAATATGAAGATTAATGATATTAGTAAGGTGCTTGCATGCCTATCTAAAATGCTGGTAGATATCAGTAAGCAGAAAAAAAACCATTATGCAGTAGCAAGAAATGGCTGAACAAGACTACTTTTATGATCAAGAGAGAGTGGCAAAAGGAATCCAATTTGAGGAAGGCTTCAAACAAGAAATAGTTGCTAAGGAAGAACAAATGAAGTTCTTGTCTACTCAGGTACAAAAAACTCAAGCTTACTCAGATTATCAGTACCAACTAAAGGAGTTTCAAACGAGGCAGCTTGAGGGGATTTTCAAATATCAGAGAGCTATTGCAGAAGAAGAACAACTCACTGATCAAGTTAGTTCATTCATCATGGAGGAGATTAGAATTCCAAATTTGTTGCATCTAGCTATGGAGGAATATAGAAAGGAATAGTAGCAAATGATTGAACAGAAGGAATACATTGGAGAGTTGTTGATTGGTGGCAACCAAAAAGACAATAGGGCCTTAATTCAGGAAGAAAAGCCTAAAATTGAACCTGATTCTATCTTCCAAGGTGAGATTTTTGATGTTTTTGAGCATGTTATGGATGAGGAAGCCAATATTGAGCTTTTTGAAGAGTTGTGCACATGTATTATTAAACAATTTTTTTCAACATTGGATGGCAAAGAATTAGAAGAAGTTGAGGGTTATGATGATCTTGAGCAGCAACTTGTAGAGGTGTTGAAACTACAGGAGGAGCCTCATGAACCTATTTTACAAGATTATATCTAGTTAGAGGAGCTTCCATTCTATTGTGCAGAAGAACTTGAGATTTCATCACCACTAGAATTGTTGCCTTCCTTTATTGAGGAAAATAAGCCTGAATCAGAATGTAATTCTTTGAGTGATGATGAAAATTATAAGCAGCTTCCTTTCTGAAGTATGAAGGAACCAGAAGCTGATGTATTGATTGAAGGTGTGTTGGAGGAAGTTATTGCATTGTTCTCCATTGAAGAAATGAGTGTTCATTTGGGAAAGCATGAACATACTAAGGAGGTTTCCATTTTTTCACTAAGTCAGCCACAAGGATTAGGTTTTTCCAGCCAGTAAGGTGATAAAGTGGCAGCTCATGAGCAAGAGATCAGCAAGGAAAGTTCAAGCTTTACCCTTACCAAGTGTTTTCCAATAAGATATTTTTCCCAGATGGAGTTCAATACAACACCAATGATCAATCTTGCACCCATACATGAAGACATAATAGAAAATGTTATCAAGGATGCACTGGTAGCTAAACAAGAGTATGTTTAGTTCACTTATCCTCCTTTGGTTGAAAATACATATGGTCTGTCTAGTGAGGTAAGTGAACTAATTCACCTCTTTCATGAGGCAGTGTATCGTCTTGTTAAACTTTTTTCAATTTTTCAATTTTACTCAGTTGTCCTTAAACATGCCAATTACTACATATTGAGAAGAATGGGCAGCTATTTCAGTCATCCGTTGAATGGTTTTGTTTGACCAATTTCTTACTGGTTAATGTAGGGTAGGTTTAAATATAGTTTACATTCCCTAAGTGTTGTCCCAACACAGTAAATAGTTTTATTTCAGTTTTCCTATTTTCAATAAATGTCTAAGTGATCTGGTTCTTGAGTTACAAATGCGTTTGATCCATGTACAAAGCTGATGTTTTAAGTCAACCTTTGAGTTATCAAGTGACTCCATGCCCAATGGACAGTCTAGGCTACTGGTTTGCATGTTTAGCAGGAAAACATCCAGCTAAGGTCACCAAAAATGTTACCCAATTTTTACCTACGACCCCAATCAAGCAGGGCAATCTGTGTTTTAGGTGTTCATGAAGGCCAAATGGGGACATTGTTGTACATGATTAAATCATACCCCTAATGCATTTCTCAAGGAACTCAGTTGGAAATCCTTCCTCAATCAAGTTTGGTATAAAATTCCTCTAAGGAGAAAGTCGGCAAGACCTTCCAGATGTCTTGCCAACTAGTAGGGGTTTTGTTCATTTTTGAAATGACCCGGTCGGCCAGACATTTTAATCGCTAGGAGATCTCAGCGAAAGGTTATGCATTTGACATAAGGTATGGCCAAAGGTTGAGGTCTCAGCCACAAAGGTGTCTTCGGGGTAAGGTCTCACCGATAGGGCGAGGTCTCACCGAAACGAAATGCTCTCGGCGTAACGTCTTGTCGACCACTAGTGATCTCCCCGAAATGTTTCGAGCTTGCCGAAAGATAAAGGGGTCGGCATAAGGTCTTCCCAACCCATGTAAGGTCTTGCCGAAGTGAATTGAGCTCGATGAAAGAAAGGAGCTCGACAAGATGTCTCGTTGAACAAGGGTAGTCTTGCCGATAGAGGGATGCCTTCGGTATAAACATTGGAGCTCGGTGAGAGGTCTTGCCAACTAAGTAAAGTCTTACCGAAATAGAAGGGATTGGCTAAAGGTCTTGCCAACCTGATGGTGTCTCGCTAAAGTATGAGGTGGTTGCAGTAGGACTCATCACCGAGAGTTTGCATTCGATAGGAAGTCTTTCCGACCCATGTAGGGTCTTGCTGAAATGACGTGAGCTCAGGGAGAATGGAGGAGTTCGCTATGAAGTCCCACTGACTTGGTGGTGTCTTGCCAAGAGAAATGGATCTGTTATAGGCTTTGGTGAGACCTTTGGCCGACAGCGATAGTCTGGGTGACAATTTTTGACATTGGCATGACTTTTGCAGCTTCATATGAACTCTTGCTGACGGTTGTGAGCTATGCTGATAATTGTTGAAGGGAATAATCGGATCGGGGAGACACGGCCAGTGTCTCATCGACATACGATTATGGCTGAATGACCTTTGACCTCCTGGGAATCTTACGTAGCATGTGTTCAACCAATCAAAAGGAGCTACAAGCGAATCGTTGGAAGCTTTACCAGTGCCAAGAAGATCAACAGAGTATAACAACATCGATCTACTTTGAGATCGAAGGTGATAAGTAAACTTGGTGAACATGGTGTTTGGATCTAACAGGGCCGGTCGGATGTTGCTTCTCAAAGATGGTAAACCTGCAGAAAGATCTTAAGTAGAAAGAAGTTGTCAGTCTCGGTGACAACTGTGCTGTCTGTTGGCAAGAGTGGAATCGACATTTATGGTAACACTTAGAAAACATTCAAAGCAGCTCAGTAGGGAGGTTCGAAGGTGGACACAAAGACTAGAAGTTAATGTTGTGGTTGCAAAAGATCTGAAGACTTTTCCTGAGGGAGATCCTTCACACCAACATGGACAATAGGGATACACTTGAATGCAGCATTAACTTCATTTAAAAGATCTAAGGGCAGATTTTTTTCTGGAGGCTGATATTTTTGTAAGCCTTAGGGGCTGAAACTTTTTGTATATAGGGAATTTTTTCCTCTTTGTAATAGAGTTCTCCTTATGCTTTTTGAAAGTATGACTTTTGTCATCCTTTCTCAAATTAGCAAACTTCTGTAACTCATTTTGGAATATAATATACAGAGTTTACCTTGGTCACTGTTGATGTTTCAAATTACCATCTTGTTCTTGCAAAGTGTTGTGCATTTCAGGTTCATGATTAAGTTATTTTGTGAATTTCTTCTATTCCCTTCTAACTTTATCTATTGTTTTCATGCCTTCCTTTGAAAAAGTTATCATTATACGAATCACAAATTGTGTTCACATAATCACACATGGATTCTAATATGTGAAAATATTTTCCTTTTCTGAAAAAAGTGTGTGAATCGAACCTGTTTGTGAAACATTAATGCAAAGCTTATAGAATTTGATGTGTAATCTTATGTTCATTGTCAATTTTCAAGTGTAACCTAAGTATTCCATTGCTCTTCTTAGTCTAGTGTATCACCATAGGGTTTAGTTTTATTTTTATGTATTCCTTTTCCCTTCTCCTTTACAGAATTAGTAGTTTAGGTGATACCCAAGGAAGTTGGCCTTCTCCCAAGGTTGACCTCTATCTACAAGTGACCCACAGCTTTAGAGGTCTTCCCATGTTACACTGAGGTATTGAACATTAGGTTCAACAAGGTGCAATTTCATGTGATAACAATAATATGGATATGAAGGAGGACATTGAGGATTACAATTATGGTCTGAGCCATTTTCCAAAGCTCAATAAAATGATCATGGAAGACTCCACCTCGAACTCCACCCCCCCACATGAGAACAAAGATGCAACTATCCATTACTATGAGAAAATTGCTTAGGATTGCAATGCTTTGATGGCTTGAGTCAATACTCTTGAAATGAAGTTGAATCACCTTATGTGCTTTGCCCTCAAAGTGATCCATCACTATGCTCTCACTCTAGCTTTGGTGCTCCAAGAGGAGATCAAAAAACATGACCCTTCTACTGACCCTAGTTCCAACCATCAAAAGATCAATGACTTCAAATTCCTCGTAGAGGAATAGGAGAACATCTTCAAATAGGGAGGTCATTAGGGTTGTTTCTTTTTTTTGGTCAATAACTATGATGGTGTTGTTTCTATGTTGTTGTTTATCTATCTTTGGTCTATTTTGTTTTAAATGCTAAACTTGGTTATCTAAACTTTCTCCCTTGTGTCCTTTTCTGTATGGGTACAACACCCTATAAATGTTACTTATCTAACAAAAAATAATGTCATGAACACACTTGTAAGCCTAGTTTCAAACTAAAAATAGAAGGATTTATTGGGTAAAAGTTTTTAGAAAAGGTTGAAGGGTGGGTACAAAAAGATTGGGGGCCAAAAAGTGACCACTTCACTTTTTCAACCTGAAATAGCAAAAAATGTGAGTGTGTTATAGTAAAGCATGCTCACATTATGGGTTGGTAGTGACCAAGCCTAGGCTCGGTCATCTCCAAGCCAAAAATGTGAGCATGTTATAATAAGCTTGTGTTATGGTTTGAATTTCAAAAAATGTGCATTTTTTGAATTAAAAAAATCATTTCCAAAATGTGAGCACATTATAACACACTCACATTTTGTGAATGCATTGACAAAATGTGAGCGCATTATAATGCGCTCATGTTTTGGTCTACATTGAAATTTTTCTTCTTTTTCTTTCTTCTTGTTATCAGCGTGTCAAATTTTAGTAATCAAGAGGTCAAATTTCACTAAGCAGCAAGTTGTATTATTTCTCTCTCTATGTCACTCATTATTTATCCTTTACACTCTAAACCGCTATCTCTCACTATCTCCATCCCTTTATCTTACTCTCTCTCCCTTGAGCTCAAGAACCACCTATCCATCTCTCTCTACCTACCTCTCCCTCCATCACTCCCTACCACTCTTATTTCTCTCTATCTCACCTCACTCTCTCTCCATTCATACTTATCTCTCCCTCTCTTTTTCCCTATCTACTCTTTATTTTCCAA